>APFE030232488.1:0-59525 GCA_000404065.3 Pinus taeda | reverse complement strand
GTAATAACAATATGGGGATAATAGGGGCACAACAATATTAATAAGGGATGCAACTACAATATTAATGGGGTAATCACTAGTATTATAGGGAGCCAACAATGGCATTCCCACAAGCTTCCATGCCTACAGTGCCATTAGCATTTGAATAGCAAGTAAATATATTATCTGGTAGTGGAGGTATCCCTCAGCAAACCCCATCTGGATCTTACTTTTCGATTGGGGGGGCAACTGTCCAATGTACTATATTTTCCTCTAGGAGGGAAATATCTTGGAGGACCTTATCCTTCATATATAGGAACATCTATTAGCATAACCTATCCAAACCCTAGTTAAATACCTTAGGTAGGCCCAAGTCAACCTATTGTAGCTCAATCTTTAATTGATGCTCTGTTCCCATGAATGAGAGGTACTATTTGGAACCCTGTTTTTGGTGGTGTACCCCAGTTTCCTTCTAGTCAAACTTCTCAGGTGACTCCTCAAATGTCCAGTTATCAACCTATCCAAATGATTGACCAGACTATACCTTAGACCCCTATTCAACAACCTGTTGTGACTACTCCTTAAACCCATGTTCAAAAACCTGTTATGAGTACTCTACAAACACTTGTTCAACAACCCGTTCCAACTACACCTCAAACACATGCTCAAACTACACAACAAATGACTATTAAACCTCAAATATTGGTTCAAAAACCCATGTAAACTATACCACAAGTGGCTATTTATCAACCTAGTCAAACTATACTTCAGATCCCTATTGGTCAAATTGTCTAGGCTATCCCACAGATGCCTTTTGGTCAAACTATCCCAGGTGTGCCCCAAATGCCATATCAAGGTCAACCTTATCCACGTCAACTTGCTCCAGGTCAACCTTATTTGAGTCAACCTACTCCGGTCAACCTATCAAGAGTCAGCCTATTCCAAGTCAGTCTCAAATACCTTTTTAGGGCCAACCCTTCCAAGGACAACCTTTTCAAGTATATCCATTTACAGATCAACCTAGTACGGTTTACACTGGTTACTATAGTGCAATACAGACTGGACCTTATCCTCAAGGTTATTAATATTCTCAACAATATTTTAATTGATAATTACCTTTTATTGCAACGCTTGATTTGGTAAAATTATCCCGGCTCACTAATGACCCAATTTATCATTATTCTTTTTAGTTGGAGATTCCTACTAAGTTACCATGCGACATCCCAAAGTTCAATGGTAAGCCTGGTGAAGACCTGTCAAATCATGTCACGACGTATCATTTTTGGTGTTCCTCAAACTCCTTGAATGATGACTCTATTCGGTTACGTATTTTCCAAAGGACTCTAATGCGTTCTGTAACCAAATGGTACGTTAAGTTACCGTGTGCATCTTTCCATAACTTCAATGCCTTAGAAACAACTTTTTTGACACACTTTTAGTTCTGATTTGATATGAAACTGGAACTGAGCTTTTAACCTCTTTAAAACAGTTGAACTCTACTCACATCTCTGATCATATACATGGGTGGAGACATACTTGTCAATTAGTAAAAGATTACATTCCATATCAACTGTTAGCTGAATGGTTCATCAAGTCCTTACCTCCCACCATAACTGAAGATGTTGCGATAGGGGGAGTTTTTACCAAAGAGAGTTATTGCTCATGCCCAACATTTAGACTTGCTTTATTCACAATCTAGCACATTGTACGAAAAAAATTTGAATGCTCCTCGTCCATCGAACATAGTTCCATCAACCTCTATAGGATCACACACCACTGATGGTATGGTTAGTTATGTTAATCATCAATGAATGAGTAAACCCCTTGGTCGCTCTAATCCTAAGTCTACTCTTACTATTGCTAGTCAAAATTCACCCTCTCCTACTATTACTCTTGTTACTTTCGAGATTAACGCAATCCAATCCAAAAATGCTCGTAAGTCTCAGCAACTTGGAAGTAAGAAAAAGGGAAAAGGTAAATGCAAACAAGATGCCCAACAACATGATAAATTAAAAAATCAACCTCCTTAGGAAAAGAGAAAACCACTCTATATTTGTCTTATCTGTGATGGGGAAAATTATACCAAGGAATGTATGCATCAGGAAACAAAAATGGTTGCACATAATCAAGCATCCCATTCCCAAATTTCTTCTGACATATTGATGTGTCAAGGAGAAGTCAAGGTGGCTACTCAAACCAAAGACTATACCCTTGTGAATCCTTCATATTGAAGTGCTACAAATCATCGCTCCTCATCAATTCTTCCTTCTTCTAGTCCTTTACAAATTGAGAGACCAACCTATGAAACAATTATTAGACCTCCTCCCAAAGGAGTCATTCGTAAATCTTCTATTAATCCACATGTTAGATTCGAAAAAAACTATAGCATTGTGGAAGACCTAGCACAAGCACCTTGTGCTATGACAACACTGGAAGGTTTTCAGAGTTGTCAGGCTCAGAGGAAAGCATTGTTGTCAACAATTGGCGAAATTGATAGATTCTAATCTGATAGTATTTGACTTAGAGAATCACTTACCTAGGCTCCCACATCAAATTTCATTTCAAATAAAAGTTGGTATGAAAGGTAAAAAATTTCTTTGTAAAATAGTATATGAAGGAACGTCAATGTGTATAATGTTTATTTCTTGTTGGAAATGCTTGGGCGCTCTGTAAATTAATGAATCAACGATGACCTTAAGAGCTTTTGATGGGAGAGAATGTAACCTTATGGGATTATAAATGATTTTCCTATAGAATTGTAAGGGATAACAATATGAGTAGAGGTTGAAGTAGTTTATACTCAACTAGATTATAACCTCTTACTCGGTCATAGTTGGACTTATGCTATGTGTGCCATTGTTTCATCGCTTTTCCACATGATTTGATTTCCTCATAAAATGAAAATCGTCACAGTAGAACAGTTAGCCTTTTACGCCTCTGATTCATCAACTTCAAGCAATATTTCTTTTGTAGGTAAAGCATCAATCCCTTATGAAAATGTGGGAGTGGGTTTATTTAAAGACTCATCATTAATGGGAACTTTCGCATTCCCTCCACCCAAATTTTCTACGACGATTGCATAAGTAAATATGATATCATCTAGTATGGATTCTTATGATCCATGGATAGTATGCACTGAGTATTATTATCATATCTACGGTGATCGAATGTCACTTAGTCCAATTGAGTCATCTTATGAAGTGATCCATTTGGCCTCTGTAGTAATTTTTGCACCACATAATCGAGTGAAATCAATAGTAAATGAGTATTCTCAATATTATCCTTTTAATGGTGTTTTCCCTGTGAATGAAAGCATCATGGAAGTAATGTCTTCAGAAGAAAAATTGTGGGGTGATAATCATCATCGTTCCTCTTTTCTACCGAAATTAGAAGTTATTGAGAATAATTTCGATTCATTCTTTTTACCTGAGATAGTGGAAAAGCCCCAAAGTCTTCTTTCTATTTACGAAGCAAGCTCTGAAAGGAATTTAGGGACTATATCTGCTACCATCCTGATTGATATCTCAGTAAAACCAAAAATTATTAAGAAAGTTCACATGAGATCCTCTTGTTCTATGGAATAAATTCAAACTTACAAGGCCCTATTCCAAGAATTATGACATCTTAGCTTGGACATACGAGGAAAAGACTAGAATCGACCCAAGTGTTATTGCCCATGAAATCAAAACTTATCTGGATTCCAAGCCTGTTCAGCAAATATTATATCCGGTACATCCACATAAAGTTGTTGCTATCAAGGCTGAAGAAAAACTTCTAAAAGTTGGTTTTATAAACCTTGTTCCTTCAACTATTGGGTATCTAATATAAGCCCAGTTACGAAGAATAAAGGTACCATTAGAGTGTGTGTTGATTATATAAATATCAATAGATATTTTCCAAAGGACAATTATCCAACTCCTTTCACTTACTAGATCATCGATGATTGCGTCGAAAATGAAATACTTTCATTTATGGATGGATTTTTGGATATAATCTACAAGGCCATATTCCAAGAATTATGAGACATCTTCTCTTCGAAATATGAGGAAATGCCTAGAAGAGACCCAAGTATTGTTGTCCATGAAATCAAAACTTGTCCTGATTCCAAACCTATTCAACAAAGATTACATCTAGTACATCCACAGAAAGTTGTTGCTATCAAGGATGAAGTTGAAAATCTTATAAAATCCGGTTTTATATAGCTCGTTCCTTTAATTAACTTGGTGTTGAATACCAGGCCAGTTATGAAGAAGCAAGGAACCATTAGAATGTGTGTTGATTGTATAAATATCAATAAAGCTTGTCCAAATGACAATTATACAATTCCTTTCATTGACTAGATCATCGATGATTACGCCGAAAATTAAATAATTTCATTTATGGATGGATTTTCGGATACAATCAGATAAACATACTCCCTTCTGACTACATAAAACTGATTTTATTTTCCTTGGGGAACTTTTTCCTATCGAAAGCTTCCTTTTGGTCTTAAAAATGCTAGTGCAACTTTCCACAAAGCCATGTCCTATGCTTTTCATGACATTAGGCATATTGTTCATCCTTATGTTGACGACTTACCTACTCATTATAAGAAATGTCAAGATCAAACTATGCATCTGCAATCCATATTTTTACGATGCAACCATTACAATATCCGCTTGAATTCACACAAATGTGTTTTTCGTGTGGAATCTGGTTGACTCCTAGGTTTCATTGTATCCAAGGAAGGGATTCACGTTGATCCATTGAATGTTCGTGATATACTCAATCTATATGCTCCTTCTAACCTTCGTTAACTCCAATGTTTGCAAGGGAAGGAAATTTTCCTACATTGTTTTGTACCCAGTTATGTTGAGCATACTAAAGGTTTCACTCGACTATTGAAAAAAGGGGTTCCCTTTCTTTGGGACAACATAGCCCAAAAATATTTTGATGCTTTCAAGAATGTGTTGACTCACACACCTTTGTTACATCCCCTGATTATCATCAGGATTATTTTTTATACTTAGCTTCCTCGGATAATACTATTACTGTGGTGCTTGTCTAGGAAGATGATGCAAATGATGAACATATGATTTACTACCTGAGTAGAAATATTATGAGCGCAGATATAAAGTACTCACAAGTGGAGAAATTGGCTTCGCAAATTTTCCAACAGTTCTGACACTACATATTACTTCAAAAATCTATAGTGGTTTCTGATTACAACCCCACGATTTATATCCTTACTTTTTAATTGTTGGGGGGGAATACTCAAAGTGAATTGTTATTCTACAAGGGTTTGATTTAAAATTCATTAAATCTAAATCCAAGAAATGCTTAGTCTTTGTCGAATTAATTTGTGACCTTCACTATACTAAAACAGAGACAGTAAGTGAAGATTGCATTCCTGACGAGACATTGTTTCTAATTAGTTCAGATGATCCATTGTATGGAGATATCATCATTTATCTCTGAACCAAAACTTTTCAGCTTGAACTATCTCATTATGAATGTCGTTGAATACGATACCAAGAAAAACACTATATTATCATTGATGATACTCTTTATCACCTTTGTATCGATCTTATTTTTTGATGATGTTTCACTCATCAGGAAGCCGAAAAAATCCCTAAATGATTGTAGATCTTACATGCTAGTTATTTCTAGCCCACCATGTTTAAAGATAGTACTTTAGCAACCCATAAATTACATGTTTACCAGATATATAATCGAAACATACGTGTTATGCCCGCTCATTTACATCCAGTAGTTGTTGTTGGCCCTTTCACCAAATGGGGCATATAATTTATGACATGTAACCTTCACTTGACTGAGGGGCATGGTTACATTATCTTTGTATTCAATTATTTCACAAAATGGGACGAGGTGATGCCTACACTTAACAACAGTGGTAAAATTGATGCATTATTGATATTCAATCACAATCTTGCATGATTTGATGTACCACAAGCCATTGTCACAGACCATGGCATATATTTTTGAAATTATATGATGTTCGAGTTAACTGCTAAGTTGGGGCTACGTCATGATAGCTCTACTCCTTATTATCCACAGGCCAATGGCCAAATTGAAGCCACGAAAAAGGTTTTAAAAATGATGCTTCAACGAATCATAGGGATTCATCAATCAAATTAGCACATCATATTGTTTTTGGCATTATGGGCATGTCGTACTTTAGTCAAAATGGAAAAATGGATTTACAACTTTCCAGTTAGTTTATGGTCCAGAAGTTGTTTTTTCGATTGAATGAGAAACCTCGCCTTTGAATCTAGTCATAAAACGTCTCCCTTCTACTTCTGCTAAAGAAGAAAATTTGTCGCACTTAATGCATTTAGATGAAACTCGTCATGACGCCACATTGGCTAACGAGACCCATAAGAAACGACTTAAATCGAAATTTGATAAAATTGTTAACCCTCGTGTCTTTTCTAAACGCAAATTTGTCCTGATATATGACCAAGATCGCGATCAACTAGGAGATGGCAAGCTTAAGCCAATATGGCTTGGCCCCTACATAGTCAAATATGTACTTGCGAAGGGGGCCTATTGTGACACAGGCAAGTTCCCTCTGCGGACAAAGGAAACCCCTCTAGCTCTAAAGTGGGTCTAGTCATAGCAAAGACAATACCAAAGCAAATTTCCTTAGAAATTTGATGCCATGAAGGCTTACCTTTAGACCGTCATTCAATGACGTCCCTATTGTGTTGATCCAGCTCTTGTGCTTCTAATCACTTGTACCTAAAAACAACATACAGAACACAACCACAAACATAATAGAGTATGACAAAAACTATCTACTTAAAGAGTCAAGGAGCTTCAAGCTATCAATATGCAATTCCACATATGATATAGGAAATAAGCTATTTATTTGCATTAATGTAAATTAAATTAGAACTTACAACTAAGCCTTGACTTCGTAAGCCTCCTTGAAGGGTCCTGCCAGCATGTCTCTGCAAGAATTCACTCATAGGTTGTTTCCCAAAAGACGAATAACTCTCTCTCCTACCCAAAAGGCTAATGCTAGAATACTCTTACAATCAAGTTAACTCCACTCAAAACCATCCCAAGCTAAGTTACATGAGAGGCTACTTCCACACTCTAGCAAAACTCTCTACTCTTAGTATTGAATTCTTGGACTCTGAAGCTAGTTGATCTCAGTCATGAAGGATATATTTATAGGAGGAGGAGATTCCATAAAATATGGGAGAAAGAAATTATCCCTTTGAGAGGTTGCATAAAAGGTGGAACAACTATCCCAAAGGAGAGAGGTGAGCTCATCTGATCCAACAACCAACCCTAGAACTGCCCATGAAATTGTTACACTTCGAAGCTTCGACGATTTGTTTAAAAAACTTGCCAAAAGTAGCTCATCGCAAGTGCAACATAGAGACAAAGTGAAGACTTAACTATGGATAGTGCAATCTTGGCCATCTTCATGGGTGGAACAACTATTGTCCCGCGACAACCCAAAAAACATAGGTAAAAGGGGTCTGCTCTAAGAGTAGTGAACTGAAGTATTCTTCCTGAGATGACAAGGAAGATATTGACATATAATTTGCAACATGACATAAGGAAAATGTCAATAACATAGACCGGCAGGGTTTGGAATCAGGGAATGCAGGGTTGGTGACAAATCATTGTGTAAGAGATGCCCCCTAAAGCATGAAGGCGGAGAGAGTGGGAGGGGTGAAATGCTTTACGAATCCATAATTGAAA
Source organism: Pinus taeda (assembly GCA_000404065.3). Taxonomy (NCBI): domain Eukaryota; kingdom Viridiplantae; phylum Streptophyta; class Pinopsida; order Pinales; family Pinaceae; genus Pinus; species Pinus taeda. The sequence goes on along the minus strand of APFE030232488.1, from coordinate 51,827 downwards.
CAGAACACCATCGTGGAGAACCTGCAAATGCAAGTACAACTGATATCTTTGATACATGAGTACATAGTCAAAGGAAATACATGTGTATAAGGCATGGGCGCATCCATCGATAAGATAAACATAAATGATCTGTGGTATGGACGCAACCATCCAACCAAAAGGACCATATGAAAGACTTAGGTATGGTCATAGCCATCCAATCAAAAGAGTCATGTATACAATCATGAACCAATCCGTGTAACCAAGACATGTGTAATTTGAGCCCAGGGTATTGAATCCCAACCCGATCATGGCACAAATTCTAATATGTGAATAGATGCGCTAAAGTCAAGCATACTAGAAAATCGCTTGATTACCGGTCAATGATGTAAACCGTTAACAAGCACAAGAGAGACCACCAGTCATGTCAATGGTTCTCAAGGTACCGCTAGTACAATCCACGAAGTGTGAAGAATGATCTAAAATCGAACACCCGTGAAATCACTTAAACGGAGGCCGATAATGAAAGCCCATCATCGAATGCGAAGAACTTTCCATTAAGGCATGCAAGCTCCAAGGTACCATAAAGGAGTCTCTAGATCAACTTCTCGGATAATGAGCTAAAGTCGACAGGAAGCGATTGGTCAAAGGAGGGCCATAATGTTTCCCACATCATCGGTGTGAGACAAAGGAACAAGATGAATGTGGATGAGATAGAGAATCTGAGGAAGGTGTGTAAGGATGCAAACTGTAGAAGGATTAAGATCTTGAACATATCGGTGACACGACTCTGGAGTTTGGCAACATTTTGGTACCAAGGGATCAAAGGTCATGATGATGCAGTAGGGATCAGATGGAATGAGGCAAAATGGATAACCCAAAACCCGGAAGGCCAACGATAAAGTGAGGATATCCCAACCCGACACGAAGCAGAATGAGTGTCGATGTTCAAGAGCAACAAGTTGCTGTAACAATTAATCCAACCAATGGAATACTTCCAAATTTCCCCTCACCATTACTAGGGAGTACCCCAATTATTTTTGAAACACAAGATTGAAGGGGATAGCATATGCTTGTATTCTATCTATCCCTTTTTTCATATACCTTTATAGATGACGCTTCATAAGTAATCTATCCCAGTCCGTAAAAGGGGTAAAGTTATACTAGGTAGATGATGCTTCGCAACATTTAACAAGTTCAAAGCGACAAGAGCTCGACAATCTTTTCGTTTTTTACGAGTCAAAAAAGAGCTTAAAGGTGACTCGTCCTGGAGGAATGAGTGGTAAAAACGGGTAGCAACAGGTTCCGACAATGGAGGAATTTCTCAAAACATGTAATGGTCATGAGGTTAGCTAATGAAACTGCTCATCACTACGGTCCCTCAAGAAAGGAAAAACAACCAAGTGAAAGCATATGATCGTCCAAAGAGATGGTGGCGATGGAATAAAACAACCAAGGCTCATCTAGCAGAAATCAGATAATTAAAAACGGCAATCATGAGATGTATATCAGCCATGGATTCATTTTTACACAAGCTTGAATCATGTAGAACTCTGCTTGGATTCCGTTTCATGTTTACACAAGCTTGAAACGAAAAACTATGCTTGCTATAATTTCGCATTCCCCCAGCATACTGACTCAAATCGAGGTACATTCCCCCCAAGCTTCATTTCATTCAACTAGGTGGATGGAATGAAGGTTCACTTTTGAGATCTTGGAAAAACGCGATTGGGATATTAAGAGATCCTAATCAAATACTTGATTTGGAGAAGGGATTTGTTTCATTTTTTAATGAGGTTGACACAGTAAAAGAACTATCCTCAAGACCTTTGTTTCATTTTTTAACGAGCTTGACATAAGACAAGGAACTATGCTCCGAACCCTTGTTTCATTTTTTAACAAGGTCGACACAAGACCATTAACTATCCTCAAATGCCTTGTTTCATTTTTTAATGAGGTTGACACAAGACTAGGAACTCTCCTCATCTCTTATTTCATTTTTTAGCGAGGTTGACACAAGAAAAGGAACTCTCCTCATCCCTCCTTGTTTCATTTTTTAACGAGGTTGACAAAAGATAAGAAATTATACTCATCTCCTATTTTCATTTTTTAACGAGGTTGACACAAGATAAGGAACTCTCCTAAAGACCATGTTCATGGACCATTTGAGAACATGGCTCCCAAGATGTCTTCACTAGACGGAAGGACCATGCTCTGGGAGGAATACATGTCATTTGGTACCAAATACAGATCGGCTTCCAATTTCCCCAGTACATAATGTACTATACCATCTGTGTGATCATCAATAGATGCAGAGACAGGATGGGTCGCCACATAATTGACCTATGGTGGGGAAGGTACTGCTTGAAAAAAATATATGATAGGGGACGATGGTTGCAAAAGCGGTGCCTGGTGACTAATGAACGACAATTGATCAATAGTCACAATTCTCTTTTCATGTGGAAAACAAACCACACGAAAAATTGAAGAAACAAGAGCTCCCATGACATAAACATAGTCGTGCCCAAGGAGAAGATTTAAATCTAATGGACCTTAGACTACCATCACGTCTATATAGACGGTCTTTCCTCCCAAAGTAATAGGGAATTTCAAAAGGATCCATAAGGGTTGACTGGTTCCCTCGTTGAAAGCCAACAGATTTTGGGTGACAGACACAAGTTGTGGGGAACCTAAAGCTTGCCAAGTAGTAGAACACATGATGCTAACATATGCACCTTCATCTAATAGAGTTCCAGGTACTACCATATTATAGGCTTGTATTGTGATCTGGAAAGGCACATAAGATGGGAGGTGGAAAGAATTCAAGTGACTCCAATCAAAAGAAATGACATAACTACTTGCTGGGGGTATCATATGACTGCCCCTATGCTCTCAAGAATAGAAGAAGGACTCTTCTGAACAACTGGGATGGGAGGGTCACTCTTCAATTCACGAGAATCCGAGGAGCTGAGAAGAATATGAGCAGTATCATGACCACACTCTTCTGAAACAAAGTGAACAATTGGTGGCGAAACCAAGTCGACACTCTCTTCGACGAATGGTTGGTTGGGAACAGACACAAGAGAGTTAGGTTCAGGAAGAGCAGGATGGGCAAGAGATGAATCCAAGTCAATCTCTCTACCAATCGAGGGAGGGTTAGGAGAAAGCCTCTGATAACCAACAGGAAGTTGGGGTTGAGGAACTACCAAGTCTTCCAAACCTTTGGAAGCTTTATCCAGCAGCGGACAAAGGTGAAGAAGATGCGCTCCTTCACATAATCTACAATGAAATCTAATCTTTCCTTTCTTCTTACCATCACTAGCCAAGAGTGTAGCATTGACATGATCTCCAGGGGTCGATGGGGATGGTCGATCTAGATTTTGAGATCGTACCTCCAAGACTAGGAATGCCAGGGAAGTCTCGGAGGAGGTGGTCACCCTTACACAACTTGTAAGGGAATTTGACCTTCTATGGAGGATCAGAAGGTTTCTCAATAGGAGGTTCATTTGGAGTAACAGCCGTATGATCGGCCCCTTTCTTAGCTGACTTCTTCTTCTTCTTTTTCTTAGCCTCCTGGTTACTAGATTTGAAACTTTTACCAGGTGAAGTAGAAGAGGAAGGTGAAGAAACAAGGGAAGAAGGTGAGGGATCAACCTTAGAATCATCATGTTGTGATTTGAATGAAGGAGACGGCGAGGTAGGAGTTGAGACACTCAAGATCACTGAGGTCGAAAATAACCATACAGGTAAACCAATGGTTAACCCAGGGAGGGACAACGTTTCCATATAAGGAGCACCAGCATTTCCAAAGGAAGGAAAAGGACCAGGATTCCCTTCCGAGGGGAACCCTTGATTGGTAGACTCCGGAAATGTTGCCATTGGAATCGAATTTAAAGAATTACTAAGGAAGTCAACTTTTACCAGGAATGTTTCGTGGGAAGTTAATTTTAGAACACTGAAACAAAAATCTGCCTTTTCATGTTTTAAGAGTTGAGAAAAGGACAAAAGGTGACTTTATTGCTTTCGATTGGAAACGAGCTCGAAAGGGCAAGCGCTCAGATGATCCTTTTACTTTTAGAGAGTCAAAAAGGAACGAAAGTAACTGCTCTGGAACTATAGGCAAAAGGTTTACTAGGAAAGCATGAACTACAAATACCTCCTGGCGAGCCAAGAAGTACGAGTAGGCAATCTCCCTGAATGTTGTGTTCGGTGTATCACGTCTGCAAGGTAGACAACTCGGTTTCCTATGGATAACATGATTGCAACCTAGTGGGGTCTCCCACCATATACACGACGGTATAGGGAGCACAAGTCCGTACTAGTACTTATCGAATCACAAAAGGAGGAATCACCCAACCTTAGTGAAACAACAAGCACTAGGTTTAACGACGCCGGAACACATCTCTAGCCTAGAACTCTAGATGTGAGCAGTAAAACTCAATGCTTCCTTAGGTTAATTCAATAAATTTTAACAGTTTATCTTGAATTAAATTTCAGTTTCAAGGCCCTACTGAATGTATCCTCAAAAACTCCTAGAACACAACTATATGAGAAAAGAAACCATTTCTTTTCAATGAACAACTAACTAAAGAAAAGTGAGAGGTTCATTTCAAAGCACTCGAAGCAACAAGCAAGCAAATGCAAGAATGGTACTTTTCATCATTTCTCAAGCAAACCAATCAAGAGGAAAGACTTACGTTTCTATCTTTCATTAACTTGCAAGCAATCTAATTAAGAAAATGAAAAATACATCCTTTGCTTTTCAACTTCTAAAAGTAAAAAATTTACTAATGCAAAATATTGTTCTCATTTTTAATGCAAAATGAATGCAATATTTTGATTTTTCAAATAAATGACAAGCAACCAAATGAAGAACTCAAAACAATGCTAGTTTTAAGCCTTTTTTGAATGAAATCATCCAATAAATGAAGAGAAACATTCTACTCTAAAACGAATCAAAGACTCAAAACCAAGAAGATGTTTATTTTTGCAAAACTGGAAATATTTTCTCACTGACCGGGAAGCAATGTGATCTATGCCAAGTGAAGGAAGGGAACCAAACAAACAAGACTTGAAAGTTTTGGTAACCAAATGTCACATACCAATCAATAAGATGAAAAAACAACTAATAAAGAGAAGCCTAAAACAAAGCAAGGGATCATGTCAAACACAGCCCAAAGATCCAAATGAACAAGTAACCCAAGAAAAGCGAATGTTTCAAGGAACCTTAAGGTAAAAAGGTCACACAGTTCAAAAGAAGTTTCAAGGGAATGAAACTCGGAATCAAATATTCTAGAAATCAACAATTTGACACACAGTAAAGAGGTAGAAGAGAAGCTCAAAAAGGATAGGACACACTGGCCAATCAGCAAGAAAAACCTCAAAATTGAAACTTACAGGAATCTTCGCAAGCATAAAACTGAGAACAGGCACTGACAATGAAACACCGCACCTTCCTAACTAGCAACTTTGCGACGTTGTCGCCTAAGTACACCAGTTAATAGTGCCAAGCTGATTTCAAAGCTCTTTGTGCCTGTGAGGCGATTTAATCGTGCCAAACAATAGAAGGCGTAACTAATCAGATAGTTCAAGGACAACTACCTTCACGACTATCATAAAATAAACTGCGACGACCCTAAAACAAAGGAAAAATGTCAAAATCTAGTTGAGCGAAGGTTATACCTATCACTTATGGCAAAGGGAAGACTACCAGGACTAGTCAAACAACCCATAACATGAAGAATTCATCCCAAATGTAAAGGAGACAATAAACAGGCAAAAAAAACTTAAATCAAATCAAAAGACAAAAGACAAAGGTCCCCAGTATGGTCGCCAACTTGTGACACAGGCAAGTTCCCTTTACAGACAGAGGCAACCCCTCTAGCCGTAAAGTGGGTCTAGTCACAGCAAAGACAATACCAAAGCAAATTTCCTTAGAAAGTTGATGCCATGAAGGCTTACCTTCAAACTGTCGTTCGATGATTTCCCTGTTGTGTTGCTCCAGCTCTCGTCCTTCTAATCACTTGTACCTGAAAACAACATACAAAACACAACCATGAACATAATAGAGTACCAAAAAGCCTATCTACTTAAAGAATCAAGGAACTCCAAGCTATCAATATGAAATTCGACATACGATATAGGAAATAAGTTGTTGATTTGTATTAATGTAAATTAAAGTAGAACTTACAACCAAGCCTTGACGTCATAAGCCTCCTTGAAGGGTCCCTTTGGCATGTCTCCACAAGCATTCACTCATAGACTGTCTCCCAAAAGACGAATGACTCTCTCTCCTACCCAAAAGGCTAATGCTAGAATACTCTTACAATTAAGTTAACTCCACTCAAAACCATCCCAAGCTAAGTTACATGAGAGGCTACTTCCACACTCTAGCAAAACTCTCTACTCTTAATATTGAGTTCTTGGACTCTGAAGCTAGTTGATCTCAGTCATGGAGGAAGTATTTATAAGAGGAGGAGCTTCCATAAAAGATGGGAGAAAGAGCTTATCCTTTTGAGAGGTTGCAAAAAAGGTGGAACAACTATCCCAAAGGAGAGAGGCAATCTCATATGATCCAACAACCAACCCTAGGATCTCCAATGAAGCTGTTACACTTCGAAGGTTTGATGATTTGTTTAAAAAATTTGCCAAAATTAACTCGTCGCGAGTGCAACACAAAGACAGAGCAAAGACTTCTCTAGGGATAGTGCAATCTTATCCATCTTTGCGGGTGGAACAACTGTTGTCCCACAATGACCCAAAAAACATAGGTAAAAAGGGTATGCTCTAGGAGTAGTGAATTGAAGTATTCTTCCTGAGATTACAAGGAAGATATTGACACATAATTTTCAACATGACACAAGGCAGATGTCAATAACATGGACCGACAGGCTCCAGAATCAGGGAATGCGGGGTCGGTGACAAATTACCATGTAACACCTATGAACTAGTGTATTATGACAGAATACCTTTGGCTCATCCTTAGAATTGGTTGAATCTCAAAAAGTATTATGCTTACAGATTTTCTGCATAGATACTTTGTACATTGTTGTACCATATTTTTTAGTGTGCTGCAATTTATTTTTCTTATGAGCTTCTTTTTGTTTCCCCTGCTTATCTTTTTTTACACTTGGTTTGTAGATGTCAACATTCCGTCAACGTTACATTGGCTATGTTTATGGTGTTAGTTGTAGTACCCAGATTCTTTCTTCCGCCACATGGGCAATTTATATGCCTACAAATGAGTTAGTGAATTTGCATGGAATTTTCCTCGGTTGAACAACTGACAACATCATAGATTACAGTGTATTTATTGAACATTTTTCTGATGTCATTTTGCTTGGTATTCGTTGTTTGGTTGTTAGATTGGATTCTCAACTCGTGGTATTACATTTGAGTAATGTTTATTCAGTCATAAGTTTGTCAATGTTAAGGATGTTTTCATGGGCTTGTCTCTTGGAAATGAAATTTGATTGTATCAAATACCAACATATTCCAATAAATTTAAATAAATTAACCGACACATTGGCAAACAATGTATTAAATCGACATTTTCATCATTTGTAAAAAGAATCAATAGTAATTCACGCATTGTACAAAATAGTTAGAGTAATAGAATAAGTCTCCATAGATTAAACATCTGTAAAAAGTTTTGGTTTTTACAAAAATGGTTTCCAAGACATATGAGAGCCACAACCTTTATTATTCATATACATGCCGATCAAACCAAAACAACAAAATCTAGCTCAAGAAGCATAATGTTCATGATAAAATAAGATGACACAAGCCATTTGTCATAACAAATGACCAATATTCCCAGATACCCCTATTGTATGCCTATGATAATGAGGAAGTTCATCAATCTCGATGTCTATAATGTCCAAAGTCAGCCTTTCATGGTTCCCCTCAATCTCAACCAATTATTCTACTACAGTAGGATCATGCTCGATAATGTTCGCTAGTTGTTCGCCATGTCTAAATATTGGTGACATTGTTGCTGGTCAGACTGGTCCAACATCTGGATGGTATTTAGATAGCTAGTCTTGGCACAAAATAAAAAACACAGAAAAACTTGGAAAATCGGGAAACGGAAAAAACAACCAAAGTGAGAAGTTTTACCTAGCTCACCCCACTGCATCCTTATAGGAAAAGGAATATTTGTATCACCTCTAAAATCTACACCTATGTACGGGTAATCCTCAACCATGAGGAGTTGTTGACCCAACCATTTGAAGAAAGTAGGTGTGAACTTTATCAATCTACCACCTACATGGCGAACCATCAAACTAAAGCACTATAGCATACGTGGATCTCTAGTGTTGAGAAATCTAGGGCATCAGTAGTTAGGTGATTTATCTTCAATTAGTAACTGCTTGTGAATGATTTTTACTTCTTTAGATTAGGATCTTCTCTTACTTAAGTTATTAGTGTTCTTCTTCATCAAACAACTAGTTATGCATGAACATAAATAAATAAGATACATAGAATGTAGGCTATCAGCCATCGCCAAAACCTCTCACACTTTGAGAGGAAAAACTACACAAATTCGTCTTATAGAGATTCCAATTAATGTATACCAAGATCGAGACCCTTGACCTATTAGCCACTCCAAGACCAAGACACTAGTTTTCTTGACTGTCTTCTGCTCCTTTCTTCTTCTTGACTCCTCTTCCGCTTTGATCTTCTTGGCATCGAGACATAGTTACAATGATAACATTAAAACGAACTTAGATCATATCCTATCTGAGCACATTGAAATAAACTATGATAGAAATGAACTGTAGACACACTTGAGATGGCACCGAAACACATCACAGTAATGTTATTGAAATGTGATCATTCTAGTAGCAACAAAGCTAAGATAACACCAAATCTGTGAGCCTGAGATAGCACCAAATTACTGTGATATATCACTAAACTGTTTCCACTGTAGTCCTAAGTCTATATGCCGAGAATATCATGAATTTATCTCTGAGAGAAATAAAATGTCACCACAATCTTCTCTAAAATATGAGCTTGTAGACTGTGTCATAACATCAAAACTTTTCCTTTCTTAGATCTGAATGTGTCACTGTAATCTCCTATTCGAATTACAAAGGCATCCGAACTTGTATCTGTAATCCTATCCAAAATTTCTTCTGTGGAATAGGTCGATTTGCCTATTTATAGTAGTCTTCACATGAATATCAATAGACATGATCTTATGAATGGTCGTGTCTCCAGATTAGGTGAGATGACATGAGTTTCCTACTTCATCATGAAGCCGACTTGTAGAGGAGTAGCATGTGCTTGTCTTGGAGGGCTATTTGACAATCCTATAGACTTATATACATTTGTAACATGCCCAAGAAGGGTTCTTCATACATGACATTGACTCTCTTTGAAAAATCATAAAGGCTCACAATGGGTGCCATCTAAAAACAAAATATCTTGCTCATGAAACCTATGAAGCAATCATTACAATAATAATTTTATTTTTCTTCTTTACATCATTTACAAAAATCACAATTACATGACATTATGAATAGGGAACCTAGTTAAACTTTTCAACACTTGCTCTTAACTAGGGAGGCATTCATAATGGTACTTGGTCATTCTCAATCTAAAGAATTTCTCATAAGAAGAATCATATTGGTAACCCATTTGTATAGCATCATATCAATCAACATTGTCACATAACATGGCCCCAGCTAACAACTCTATCTATAAACAAGATGTGCGCTCAATGTCGGCAAGACCAATGATTTATAGACGCCCTTATCATTCTCTCTCCTGGAAAATACCCCACCTGGGTTCTCAATGTGTGTTCCATCAAGACTATTCTTATCTTGGATTCCCAATCATAAAAAAATATCGTTCCTCTATGACTATTCTTATCTTAGATGCCCTATCTCATCCTCAAAGAGTATTGGATGCCAGATGATTACTCAATCCTCCATTCTGGATTCACTAGTGAATACCAGAATGATGCATCTATCTCTCCCTCTCAATTAGGGAGGACATATTTCTTCCAAGTTTCTATCAAACAATAAAACTTGTTTCTAGGCTCCCTCTTAGCTAGGGACCTACAACAGCTCCTCAGGTGAAACCACCCTATGGCTTTGGGTTGAGAAACCCAATAGAGCAGAGGGAAAACCTCAACAAGAAATGCTCAAACAATCATTAAACATCCTTAATCTACTAAATCGCGTAGGAGTGTCCTTACCCGATGTCCTTCATTTGGGTAGATCCCGCAGGGTGCAAACCCTCATCTTCTCCCAATGTTCTTGAAAACTGAAAATTATTAAAATAGAACATTCACGACAATAGAAACATAAAGGATATACATGATGTTAACTTCAAATCATATAAATGAATGAGTAATTATACATCTATAAAGTTTCATAAATGAATTACAACACAACTTTGATGCATAAACACATTTCATGTCGAAAACAGAACATAATTCCTTTTTATTGAAGTAAGTTATAGATAAGGTGGAGAAATATGACCTAAGTATTTCTCTGGCTCCAAGCGGAACCATCCTCCGAATCTGTCCTTTCCCAGCCTTCAACAATCTTCTTCCATCATCAACACAAGGATATCTCAAGCAAGATGGGGGATATCTATAATTAAGGAAACAAGGGTTTCCTGAAGCTTTGGGGAGTGCAGGAGGCATGGAGATTCTTCAGACTTGATCAAGGATAATCTCACTATAGTATCAATATCTCATACTTTCTCCCCTTAGGGCCTTCCCATGGAGGTTTATTTATACCTCTCCAAGTTAGTTTTTTCAGTTGGGAAACAATTGGGCCATAGGCATTAGGAGGTGAGTAACAAGTAAAAACCGTGAACTCCGCCTAAAATTAAGGAAATTTAATTTTTTTAAGTGTTTAAACATATGTATGCGGGTTGAGTATATGCTGACTCGCATGTACATGCTTTTACCACAGGGCAAAGTAGCGTATAGGGAATAAAACACAGTTTTTTTAAATTTTGGACCAAGTCTGGAAGGAAGGGTTTCCCTAGGCCATAAACAGAGCATCATATCTACCAAGAGTGGTAAATGGTGTTATAACAAATGCCCCCTAATATATGAGGTCAGAAGGGGTACATGATGGCCGAAATGTATTAAGTGTATGGAAAGAATCATGCCGAGATCGAGGAGGAGTTCACTAGAATTCAACTTGCCAATCCATTGAAAGAGATTAGGAAGAAATTGTTGTCTGAGGTGGGCGTACCCATGCTCAGAAATAGTAAAGTATGTCCACATATCAAGTACAAAAGCAGATCCAATATGTATACAAGTATAAAGGAACTGAAAGTACATAATGGATCATCTGATCATAATCAAGAAAATACATGTCTGAATATCACATATAAAGAGCTGATCAATGATGTTGAAGTATGAAGCTGATCACTGAAGTCAAGAAACTGATCCCAATAGTACCAAGTGAACATGATGGAATAAATGATACTACATCACAATTCGGGTGCTAGCATATAAGATGTCATTGTAAGGAACTACAACATATAAGGTGGATGGCATCAACTAGCAGAAACAAGAGCAACTGACAAGTGAGCCAAGATATGTTGATGCAAACCCGAGGTCTTTACCGACCGCCGTGGTACATTTCTACACAATGGGAATGAATGATCTGAGGTTGACCATGTGAGAAATCATTTGATTACTGGTCATTGATGTATACCGTTAACAAATGTGAGACTACTCACTGATAATGATAATGAGAGTCAAGGTACCCAATACAATCTAACAAGTGCGAATAAATGATCTGTAGTGGAACACTTAAAAGAATCTATCAATCTGTTATCACTTAAGAATTTTAACACCAAAATGTCTCACATTAGTTTGATGGTAAAATTTGGTGGTAGTCTAAGTTTGATGTTTGTTTGCCTTAGATTCTGAGTCTTAGGATTCTTGAGTCAAATATGCATTCTCATTCATCATTGGTCATTCTCATTCATCACCGGTCTCATAGCCATGTGTCAGTTTTGTTTAAAAGTTACTATGTGCCACAAAACCCTTTAGGTGATTTCGTAGCGCATGTAACCATTTTGAAGTATTTTCGCAGCACAACAGGTTTTAGGTGATTTCGTAGCGCGATATGTTTTAGGTGATTTCGTAGCGCATAATTCAAAATTTACGCTGACTGTGCTACGAAATCGGACATTCGTGCATTCCGCAGCGAATCTTTCCTAACTGTCAAATCTGTCAAGTTAAGTTATAGTTGCGTCATTCATTGTCAGTTTATGCACTCCACATATCATGTCCAACCACTTATCTCCATCATTACAGCCGCTAGGTACATTGATACACATGGATTGCAAGTTCCAAGAAAAGCCAGGTATGCACAGTCTTAATGATGATTGTATTCATTGCATGAGAAACAAGTCTGCAAGATTTCAATTTGAAAACATTGTTATTAAGCGAGGCAGCTATCAAGCGAGGTAGAGATTGGAGTTTGAGTAGCGCTAGCATTTCCAACCTCCATTACACTGAACCTTCATGGAGGGATCGGCAGAAAGAAAAGACCACAGATCAGGAAAATGTTTGAGAAACGAGCCTGAAGGTTTAGACATAACCTTGAAGAACAGAGAAGTCGAGCATGCATTCAAACAAGCCGGATGTTGGAATTTTGCAAGAAACTCTAGGGAGGTCATGCACAAGTTACCAAGGAATTTGCCCTGAATTTCACAAGACTAAACTCAAAGGTTGGTATGCTGGAATTGCAGGTCTCACCAGACATGATATCCACAGTTACGGAGATTCCAAGGGGGCAAGAAAGCTGGTTTAAGAATTTCAAATTTGATATGAACCCATGCAAAGAGTTTCTTAAGTAGGAATTCATTAACTCAGATTTAAACAAGTCTGTTCCTAGAAGTTATGTCAAAGAGTCATATGCCAATCTGCTTACTTGTATACAGAAGTACCTTACCTATAAAGGGAGATATAATAAGGTGTATTCATACCATTTTAAACTTTTGTTGCATTTCACAGGAAAGGCATCTATTGATCTACCTTTTTACTTATTCCGTAGCTTAAGTAAAATGTGCGATAAGGTGCAGCTAAAGAAAGAAGCCTGTGAGACTTCATTGTTCCACCATGGCTTGGTTAAGTTGATAGTTTTGCATGAACTCCAGAGGGTAGGTAGGGACTGGCACACATTCCTATTCATGTCTGGTTTAAAGAACAAGACTGGTCTCCAGCCCTCAAGCTGCAAAAGATCTTCCAACAACAAATGATCATCAAATAGAAGCAAGATCCAAGAGGTTTTCAAAGTTGAAGGCAAGGAAACAAGTAAGAGAATCCACCAAGCCACTGACTATTCAGGATACACCCCAGCAGTCTCTTAAAGAGAAAATTCAGGTTAAAGAAAGTGCACATGAATCAAGCACAGGTGAAGGAGTTCAAAGAAGAAGGACTAGGAGCCAGGTAGCTAAGGAAAAGGGTAAGTCAGTGACTATTGAAGAAAGCCCTGTTTCAAACGGAGACTTAAATGACTTATTGCAAGCCATTGACATTGAAGAGTCTCCACTAGTGCAAGCAGATTTGATAGAGTCAGGAAAAGACAAGGTTAAGAGAGTCAAAGCCTCAAAGAAACTAAAGTTTGATGATTAGGTTGATCAATTTGTATTTAAGCCCAGGAGACCCATAACGAGGAAGTTTAAACAAATACAGGAGGTACCGCCAAGAGCAGATGAAACAGGGGAGGTGACACGGCCTCATGAAAGAAAGGATAAAGGCAAAACAGTTGCCATTCAAGATGAAGATAGTGTGGAAGACTTGAAAAAGAGATTGGAATTGGCCAACTTTGAAATTGCTAGACTGAAGAAAGCTGCCAGGAAATTTGCAGTTAAGGAGGATTATTTTAACCAAATGCAAGCTGGTGGGAGTACAAACATTTCAAATTCCCGAGGTGGTTGATTTTAGTGTTCAATTCCATAGCTGGACTATTCCTGCAATAAAGGAAGCTCAATTTATCAGAAAGGTCAATATAAACCTCAGATCTGGGATCAAGGTCATGAAGAAACAAATTGAAGACTTAAAGATACAGTTAAGCCAGCTGAAAGAATCTCCTTAAAGAAATCTCAAGTAAGGCTATGTTTCAAATTTTGATGGTTTTGCTTGGTATAATATTTTTTGAAGAATCATACATTTCCATTCAGTTTTGAAAGGCCTTGGAGCAATTGAAAGAATTTTTAAATAGAAAAAGGCTCAAAACAACTAAATTTTGGTTGAGCTAGTCTGAGAAAACTGTGTTTTTTGGAACTGCTAAAGATGATGACTAACGCTCAGCAGTTTCATAGCGCGCTACGAAACTGCTGAAGCTACACAATCTAATCTCAGTCAACAGATTTTGAAATACAAGCGGAAATTTTGAAAAGGGAGTATCTTCAAGGGATCATCTAAAGCTATCAACTTTCAACAAGGTCAAGACAGGTGGAGGAAACATGTATTCGAATCCAACTCTAAACTTTTTGTCATAAAGTGAGCACATTTACTACAGTCCAAGATATGTCAGACAACTTGGAAAAGCTTTTGCCTTCACACATGAAAGAGGTTGAAAGCACATCAAGGACGTGGCAATCTAATATATATTTTGGATAATCAAAGATGAAGGGCATGGTTCTTTGGATTCAAACATTTTTGAGGCAAACCAAAGGCCAATAAACATGTTTAGTTTCCTATGTTTCAAGGGTAATGGAGAAGATGTGACATTGAAGACCAGTATGGAGCTTTGAACATCCACCACAGCCAAACTAAAAAGGGACCACATGTCAAAGAACGAGAATGATTGTAATTAAGGCTATTATTAGCATAATATGGAGTTGGACTCCTATTTGATTTAGATTTTTAGAAAGTCTAGTTGCAGTTTATTACATTTAATAGGCAGTTAAAAATTGAATAGGTGTCATTAGAAGTAGATTTCGAGTTCCCCTCATGCTTGAGGAGGAATCTCAGTCAGATAGAAGATCTCTATATATAGGAGAAAGAGAAATGTAATAAGGGTTGGAAATTTATGTGAAAAAGCTTTGATATTTGGCCTATGTAAAGACTCTGTTTTTCTGGTAATACAGCACTGGCTTATGCTTCTTAAGAATCATATAGACTTCAATGTATGAGTTTCTTTTGTTGTCTTTTCATGATTATCTATAGTGTTATGAGTATTTGATTACTTAGAAATCACTTGCAGTGTTCTAATTTCCTTCATATACTCGTTGACTGTCTTCTTTGTGTTTGGTGTGCTCTACCTATATTGAAATTTGAATGCCTTGACTTTTATGCAAAGCCAATCCTACTATTAGTACTAGATCACATATGACTCCATAAGCCCAATGGATACCTGTTAATTTTGTTTCCACCATTTTAATTTCTATTTGTTTCACAAAGAGTTAGCCATCTTGATCATAATAAAAAACCTTTAATCCCTTGAGAGAGCCCTCTTAGGCTAAGGAGGCTAAGCCTTAGCTAAAAGATTGGTTTGGAACAGTTACTTGAAGTCTTCCTGATCTGCAGCCTTCCAGGGCCTGATTTTGAGATAACATAATCAACAGACAATGATGTTTTCCCACTATCGAAATGAAGGAATCTTCCACTGATGACTGCAATCCCTAAGGTACTGCCAAATGGACTCTAAATCTCTTTCCTAGAGCAATGAGCTGAAGTCGATGGGAAAAGATCTGCTAGAAGGAAGGAATTAAGGCATCCTTCATCAATCTAGTGCGAGTGTAACCTGTAGGCCAATAATGTGGAAGGAATCGGATGAACAAAGATGTAGTAACCAAACCGAAGCACATTTTCGGCGTACACAAAATGTGGCTAGCACATGATAGAAACCCTCTGTCTGAACCGACCAATAATGAAATCTGACGCAGAGGTGAGGAATCCACCAATAAGGTCATATGGAAACCAAGGCACTGCACGAATCCCAATGTGTGATAATGAAAGTTGATGTCGAACACAAGGGAAACCACCCAATCAAAGACCCATGATATTGGTCGATGTTGAGCACAAGGTCACCTATCAATAATGAAAATAGAGCTAGGGTGCGGCTCTAGATCTGCCCTCAGAGCAATTTGTCTTATTCAATAAGGACAAGACCCGCCAACAAGAAGTCAATGGGGACCACCTCAAATCGGCAAGAGAAAATGACCAATACAACTGATGTGATAACGAACATGATGCTGAAAACCAGGGATGGCTGACTGAAAAACAGATCAAGAGACACTACAGAGAGGCCGACTCAGGCTTACTTCTCTTGAGAAAAAGCACGACTCAACTGTGATTATATAGCAGCATATGATAACTTTGTATAAGTTTGTCATGTAAGAGGCATATGCAAACTCTCCATATGATTGGCAGAGGTAACCAGTCGAAGGAGAACTGACTCAAATAACAAGGTTAAGGCTTTCCTAAGTCAAACTAAAGCCCACCCTAATGGAGGAAAGACTTTATTTTTAGTGTTTTGTTTAAGGGCGACATGACTGACTCTAACTGTCATCAAAATATGGAAATAATGTCCCGTTCCCGCTTTATTTGGAATATATAATTTTTTTATCTTTTTCTTTTGTATGAAAATGGAAAAATAATAAAAGAATGCTATAGTACAGTGGAAAGAATGAGTGTCGAAAAAACAGATGTTCTACTTCATGGGAGGGGAAGATTCCTATGCTCAATGCAAGGTGGCGAAACTTGTCAAGGACACTCAAAGGGATGTTCTTTCCATGGGTAAAAGGGTGTGTCAAGTTGCATAAGCTAAGTGATTGCATGATCGATTTTGTAGAATACATGGTCGAAAAAGTTGCTTAAACACGAGTCCAAGTGAAGCCGGCTCAAGGCCAAAAGGTGCAAGTAGTCAATATGCAATGCAGCAGTACAACTCCACACAAAGGAGCTTCTAGGATATATGGCCAAAAAGATAGCAAAGAAGTAGAGGAATGAGGCTTCAAAGCACAAGTCATGGCAGGACTAAAGAGGACTCCCCAGCCTAAGAACAAAAACTCAGCATGGGTGCCAAGTGACAACAAGGTACTATCTAGGGCGCCCATGCTAAGGTAGGCTCTACCACACAAGTCATGATACTTCTAAGCAATGAGAAGGTTCTACACCATAACTTGGTGGGGTCGATCCTAAGGTCAAAATGGGAAAGGAAACTGATAAGTGCACAATGCAGGTGAAAAACCTAACTAATATGCCAGTTTCGAGAACCAATACCTATCAAAGCAGATCAACCATAAAAATGTGCAAAGGAGAAATCTTCCATTTTTTGTAGACATAAATAGAAAAACTAGACAAGAAGTTAATACATACCACATATAAACTTCAGATAAAACCTTGTATTACAAAACTTGAAAATGCGTACCTTATATATATAGTATGGTACAAGGAACCATGCAGCCTTGTGGCTTACGCATAATAGTTCTTCTAAACAAACCCCTTGCAGGGCTCAGGCCAAGGACTCCTTTGGTAGTCAAAACTCATGGCTTCAAAGAGTTCCTCCTATGAAGGCAAATCAAATTCTGAGAAATCATGAGAACTACAAGGATCAAAAGAGGGATTTAAGGGTTCCCATGTCCCTATAGGAAGAATCTCTCGGTCAACTGTCGGGACCAAGTCCCAAGAAGGAGAATAATAGGTCAAAGGATCCTTCTCAGAAGAAATTGAGCATTGAGGATTCAACGCCACATAATTCACTCGTGGTAGAGTAGAGTCTACTTGAACACTTGGAACAAACCAAGGGGTATTCTGCAGCAAATTCAAATGAGGGTGGTGATTATCATCTGCAAGCTGATCAATAGTGACAATATTCCCTTTATGAGGAAAACACATTACTTGAAAGAGTGAAGACACCACAAAATTCATCGCATAGACATAATCATGCCCAAGTATCATATTAAAGTCTAAAGGGCAATCAAACACCATCATATTGATAAAAATAGTCTTCCCACCTAAAGTAATAGGAAATTGAGGAAGAACGCCCATAGATTCACCAAGTATTCTATCATAAGCTAACAACTGACTCTCAGCTGTCAACAACTTTGGAGAACCCAAAGCTTTCCAAGTCAAGGAGGATAACTCTAACCTTTATTTGGAAAGGTGCAGCGGAAGGAAGATGAGGCTCAACAAGACGATCCCAATCAAAGGAGACACTCCTAGAACTTGGAGGGTGAACATTCGAAGAAACCGGAATGCCCCTTATACCAGAAGACTTTGTACTAGAAATAAAACAGACTCTGTTGTTAGGCACTTCACCCCCCAAAAGAGGGGTGTAATCAGCCAAAGATTGCACTAGCTTAACCACATTATCAACCAATGGTTGATGAGACTGTTGAGAACCCATAATAGATTCAAGAGTAGAAGAACTTTCAAACTCGGACCATATCCTTTGTACCTCTGGAATACTAGGGCACAAATGAGTAAGATGGTCTCCCTTGCATATCTTACAAGGGAACTTAGGTTTAAGACTTCTACGCTTAGGTTTTTGATCAACATCCATTCCACCAACATGACTAGCAGTGGTCTACAGAGAGTCCCAAACATGACTTGCAGAGGTCAGAGACTCTTTCCCAAGAGAGATAGTACTAGTGCCTCCAACTCTACTCTCATAAGCAAGTCAACAGAAATATGACTCATAGAGGTAGGTGATCCATTGCTAGTATGACTCGCAGTGACTAGACTTATGCCCCTAGCATGACTGGCAGTTGAAGGCTCATCTCCAACATGACTTATAGAGGTTGGTGATGACTTGCAAGTATGACTTGCAGTGACTATACTTGTACCCCTAGCATAACTTGCAGTGGTTGAGAGCTCATCTCCAACATGGCTTGCAGAGGTTGGTGATGACTTGCTAGTAGAACTTGCAGTGACTAGACTTGTGCCCCTAGCATGACTTGCAACGACTAAGAGCTCATATTCAACATGACTAGCAGAGGTTGATGATGAACAGATAGAATTATTCTTCTTCTTCATCTTCCTCTTTCTCCACTTTTTAGATCTCTTATTACAAGAGGGAGGAGGAAGAGAAATTTTGAACTTCTCTTCAAAAGAAGATGAACAATTAACACCCATTTGATTCCCTTGAAATAAAGCATGCATCTGAGAAGCTTCAAGAACATTTGGAATATTCGAAATGGACCACAACTAAACTGGTAGTCCAACATTCAATCTAGGAATATTCAAATTGGCCATCAAGGGGGTACCAACATTTCCAAAGAAAGGAAAAGCACAAGGATCCCTTTTTGGAAGGGTACCTTAGTTGGTTTCCATAGGAATATTGGCCATATCTAACTTATTCATAGATCCTTCCCTTACGGAAATGTACAAATGACTTTCCAAGGAAGATAGATGCACAATCAAAACCTTTTCCCTTGAGGAGGCAACTCCACAACTTTCAAAAGAAAGATCAAAAGCCTTTCAAGATCAGTGAAGTGGTAGGTCAGTCACTCAGAATCTAAAGTCCAAAAGTGACAAGACAAAAAATACCTAAAGCCGACTATCTACAAAGAGCAAAGAGCACTCGACTATAAAATCCCTAAAGATACAACCAATCGAGCAACTTCCAAGTATTTCCGCTTCGGGTGGTGAGGACTGGACACCAAAATACAAGAAAGTGACTAAGGGGCCTTCTGAAGATAGTTTGGAATAATAACAGCCCAAGCCTACTAGCGAAGGTATCAGAAGCAGTTACACTGAACTGCAGACAACAGCCTTTTATGGGGCAAGCACTCAAGCTTCGCAAGGGTACCCTTGAGAAGTACTTTTGAACGTGATGCAACGTTAGCCTCAGGTGCCACAGGATTCCCCTCTACAGCCACCTATGCGATCCTTAGGAAAGGCCACTATGGATGCCAACTCATATCAAAATCTAGGTGAAACAGTCATGAGGTGGAATCCAACAAGTATGAGAGGGGCTATCTCTCTTCCTTGTCTTCACTCTCCCTCGCGCTTAACTATAGTCAAGGAGCTTTCCTGGTTTTTCTAATGATATTGGGTTTCACTCTTTATTCAACTTCTAAGTTTTGTAATTTGAGCGGCCTTGGAGAGTTAACTCTCCACTCACCTAATACAAGTCCCTAATGAACCTAAACTTGTTGGTGTTTGTTTAATGACAAAAATAAAATTTCCAGTTCATTTTATTAATCGCTTAATTTTATATTGATGTTCTTTAAGTCAGGGGGAATTACGAGAGTGAAACTGATGATGTTTTGACACAGCATAAACCAATAGAAACTTAGCTACATGCAAATGCAGTTAATTTCTTCAATGAAAAGGGAGTTCTATAGATTTCTATGAATAAACTTGTACAAGCAACTTTTTCTTCTTCCAGAGAACACACTCCACACACCCAAAAGCTAAAAACAATACTAAAATGTATGTAGTGCAAACTATCTTAATGCAAATTATAATGATAGTGCATGGATGCTCATACAAGAAGCAAAAATGTGTTTCTTTATAGAGACAATAAGCTAACTTGAAAATGAAGAGGGCCAAAAAAATAAAAACAAATCTCTCTAAAGCAAGAAAAACAAATTGCAAAAGATCACAATTTCGCTTCTCAACAACAAAACAAAAGAAACCGTAAAACAAAAGGTTGGAAAAAGAAAAAGAAAAGCAAAGTTTTTTGAGCTTTTTCTTTTAAAGGGAACAAAACAAATTTTTGAGGTCACAAAAGTACTTAAAACTCGAAAGATCAATAAATAGGCACAACGAGTCTTTCAATCTTGCAAGTTATAAACTCGAAAATTAATGAAAATTGAACAAGAAAGACTACAAATTGTACAAACTAACCCAAATAGCAGCAAAAGATTTCGACAAACTGACCAAAAGGCCAAGAAAGAAATACTTTCAAACTTGTCAAAAATAAACTCTCAAAAAGCAAGAAAACTAATAAGGCCACCAAACAAGGGAAACAAAGCAAGAGAACTTGAAATTCGGGCTTGAAAACGAAATTGAAAACAATTTCCTGTTCTAGAAGACCAGAACAACCAAGAGCTTCAAAACGAAGCCTTGAACACCAAGATACAAACTACAAACTTGCTTAAGAAGCAAACCTAGGCCAAATATTTTTCAGTGAGAAAGAGATTTTGAAAAAGAAAGCTTGCAGGAAAAATAGATTCTCTAGACAACAGATGACCATACAACAACAAAAATCACTAGGCTAGAAACCTAATTGGGCATAAATATTTGAAAAAATAATCCAAAAAATTGCATACGCGACTGTGTAAAAACATAGAAGCATGCACGCGCTCTTCTAATACAGGAAACACGCGTATACACGAGTCTAATTTACAGAAAAATGTGTGTATATGCTACTGTAAACAAAGTAAAAAGTGTATACAAAGATTTATAAGGAAAAACAAAAATCAAGGTCTGATTAAGAAGGTCAGACTTGATGCCTGGGACACTAATGGACCAAACAATACTACAAAAGCAATCAATCAATAAATTGATCCCTGATTGAGAACAAACAACCCAAACTAGGAATAACAAGATTGTTATCCCCAGTGGAGTCGCCAATTCTGTTACAGGTGAAACCACCTTAGGGCTTTGGGTTGAGAACCCCAACAAAGCAGAGGGAAAACCTCAATAAGAAATGCTCAAGCAATCATTAAACATCCTTAATCTAGTAAATTGTGTAGGAGTATCCTTACCCGATGTCCTTCATTTTGGTAGATCCCGCAGGGTGCAAACCCTCAACTTCTCCCAATGTTCTTGAAACCTGAAAATTATTCAAATAGAACATACACGACAGTAGAAACATAAAGGATATACATGATGTTAACTTTAAATCATATAAATGAATGAGTAATTATACATCAATAAAGATTCATAAATGAATTACAACACAACTTTGATGCATAAACACATTTCATTTCGGAAATAGAACAACGTTCCTTTTTATTGAAGTAAGCTATAGATAAGGTGGATAAATACGCCCTGAGTCTTTCTCCAGCTCCAAGAAGAACTGTCCTCTGGATCTGTCCTTTCCCAGCCTTCAAAAATCTTCCTCCATCATCAACACAAGGATATCTCAAGCAAGATGGGGGATATCTATAATTAAGGAAACAAGGGTTTCCTGAAGCTTTGGGGGTTGCAGGAGGCACAAGGATTCTTCAGACTTGATCAGTGATAATCTCACTATAGTATCAATATCTCATACTTTCTCCCCTTAATGCCTTCCCATGGAGGTTTATTTATACCTCTCCAAGTTAGTTTTTTCAGTTGGGAAACAGTTGAGCCATGGACAATAGGACGTGATTAACAAGTAAAACCTATGAACTCCACTTGAAATTAAGGAAATTTAATTTTTTTAAGTGCTTTAACAGATTTACATGGGTTGGGTATCTGCTGACCCGCATGTACATGCTTTTATCACAGGGAAAAGTAGCGTATAGGGAATAAAACACTGTTTTTTAAGATTAGGCCATAAATAGAGCATCAGATTTACCAAGAGTGGTAAATGGTGCTATAACAGTCTAGTGTTGAGAAATCTAGGGCATCCGTAGTTAGGTGATTTATCTTCAATTAGTAACTGCTTGTGAATGATTTTTACTTCTTTAGATTAGGATATTTTTTTACTTAAGTTATTAGTGTTCTTCTTCATTAAGCAACTACTTACGCATGAACATAAATAAACAAGAGATAGAGAATGTAGGCTATCAAGCAGGGCCAAAACCTCTCACTCTTTGAGAGGAAAAACTACACAAATTCATCTTATAGAGATTCCAATTGATGAAACCAAGATCGAGACCTTGACCTATTAGCCACTCCAAGACCAAGACACTAGTTCTCTTGACTATATTCTACTCCTTTCTTCTTCTTGACTCCTCTTCTGCTTTGATCTTCTTAGCATCGAGACATAGTTACAATGATAATATCAAAACGAACTTAGATCATATCCTATCTGAGCACATTGAAATAAACTATGATAGAAACAAACTATAGACACACTTGAGATGGCACTGAAACACATCACAGTAATATTACTAAAATGTGATCATTGTAGCAACATCGAAGCTAAGATAACACCAAATCTGTGAGCCTGAAATAGCACCGAATTATTGTGATATATCACTGATTTATCTCCACTGTAATCCTCAGTCTATGTGCCGAGAATATCATGAATTTATCTTTGAGAGAACTAAAATGTCACCACAATATTCTCTAAAATATGAGCTTGTAGCCTGTGTCATAGCATCGAAACTTTTCCTTTCTTAGATCTGAACGTGTCACTGTAATCTCCTATTCGAATTACAAAGGTATCCGAACTTGTATCGATAATCCTATCCAAAATTTCTTCTGTGGAATAGATCAAGTTGCCTATTTATAGTAGTATTCCCATGAATATTAGTCGACGTGATCTTATGAAGTGCCATGTCTCCAAATTAGGTGAGCCGACATGAGTTCCCTACTTCATCTTGAAGCCTACTTGTAGAAGAGTAACATGTGCTTGTCTTGGAGGGCTATTTGACAATCCTATAGACTTATATACATTTGTAGCATGCCCAAGAAGGGTTCTTCATACATGACATTAACTCTTTTTGAAAAATCCTAAAGGCTCACAATGGGAGCCATCTAAAAATAAAATCTCTTTCTCATGAAACCTATGAAGTAATCATTACAATAATAAATTTATTTTTCTTCTTTACATCATTTACAAAAATCACAATTACATGCCATTATGAATACTGAACCTAGTTACACTTTTCAACACTCCCTCTTAACTAGGGAGGTATTCATAATGGTACTTGGTAATTCTCAATCTGAAGAATTTCTCATAAGAAGAATCTTATTGGTAACCCATCTGTATAGCATCATATCAACCAACA
This sequence comes from Pinus taeda, assembly GCA_000404065.3. Lineage (NCBI taxonomy): Eukaryota > Viridiplantae > Streptophyta > Pinopsida > Pinales > Pinaceae > Pinus > Pinus taeda. The sequence continues at coordinate 28,019 of APFE030232488.1, read as the reverse complement.
TTGTCACATAACATGGCCTTGACTAACAACTCTATCTCTCCACATGATGTGGGCTCAATGTCAGCAAGACAAATGATTTATAGACACCATTATCATTCTCTCTCCTAGAACATACCCCACCTGGGTTCTCAGGGTGTGTTCCATCAAGACTATTCTTATCTTGGATTCCTAGTCCTCAAATAATATCGGTCGTCTACATCTATTCTTATCTTAGATTCCCTATCTCATCCTCAAAGAGTATTAGATGCCAGATGATTACCCAATCCTCCGTTTTGTCTTCACTAGTGAAGACCATAATGATGTGTCTATCTCTCCCTCTCAATTAGGGAGGACATATTTCTTCCAAGTTTCTATCAAACAATAAAACTTGTTTTTACTCTCCCTCTTAGCTAGAGACCTACAACAGATCCTTAGGTGGAGATGAAGGGACAGCCAGCTTTTTGAAGAGCTCCTTCCTTCGATGTCATGAATTTATTCTTTTTCATGGAGTCTTCATCTTTTGGGACTTCTTCATAGGGCACAAACCATCTATCACTTTCATCCACGATCCACTCATGTCATCATTCCTTTCATCAGAAAGTGATCCATCAGTTTACATATGACCTTGCTTCATGTCATGCTTCCTTCTCTATGTTATCTTCCTCGGAAGGATCTTACATCCTTCTAAATGGTCCTCTTGGAAGACATCCACAGTTCTTCCCTTTGCAATCCTACATAAACCCATCGAAAGATTTGTTCAAAAATAAGAAATGAACACTTAAATAAAAAATTACCTTTGTGATGGTCTTTCATCATGACATCTTCCTGTTGGCATCACCATCCTGCATTAATTAGGTGCTTAATATTTAGCTCAAAAATCAAAGTTATCAGAATAGATCAAAACCTGAACGACTGCATCTGTCTTGGAAAAACAATCCTAACGCAACTCATTTCATTGAAAACCAAGTTCATATGAGAACGTTATTTTGTTCTGATCGCTTTTCTGAATAAGTGAAAAGACAATGCCATGTCACTGCACAATCAGCAGTCCGTACCACTGACGTGGCAGGTGACTAGGCATGGTCAATGCAGGTCAATGGCGAATGAGGGATGGACAAGTGGCATTATCTAGTTGGGTTGTACAAGTGATTTTTTGGCGCATTCTTATTGGTGGATTTCTAGACCAAAGGAAGAATGCCATGTGGCAAGCTCGAAGGCTGCCACATGGAACCTCCCAAAGGTCGGGTTGGAGGTCTAACAGTGGAGCAAAATATATTGGCAGAAGTCGAGGTCGAACCCACAACCTACTGCATGCAAACCTCATACCTTAACTATCTCCTCTACACCATGTCTCTTACCCATTAAGCTCACGGTGTATATTTCAAGTTATATGGTTTTAGTTTGGGCGGTTAGGGGAGGGCCAACCCTCCCCCCATGTGAATGCAATATCATAAACCATAAACAGTTTCAGTTTAACCAGTGGTTCCAACCATACAAACCCACAACGGTTAACATTACCACATGTGAACGTTGTTACAACCCACGAGGTGACAGTTGCGTTAACCCCAACGGTGAGTAACCACACCACTCCGCAATTCCATGTGAACTCTATCACCATAATGCCTAACGGCCACTCCGACGGTTCCGCTCTAACCATTAATGCGACATTTATTGCATGTGACCAGGCCAACAAACCATCGGAAGTTAAGACTGTGGTTGCGCTAATCACAGGTTTAACTCTAATTAAGCGCAATTTAAGTATTAATTAACCACAATTTAGTCTAGCGGTAAATTTTGCGGCGCCCCAAATTCAGGCATGTCTCCAGATTTAACGGGGCTAACTGGAGATGTTCCAGAATTAGAGGAGAAAATGTAGGATAATACTCACTGAGCTCTATAGAAGTCAATTTTCGACCAAATTGAGCTTAGAAAGCGGTGTTCTTAGCTAATTTGGACATTCTGAACACATTGGTGCAGGTATCAGGAGCCATAGAGCTTTGTTAAACAAAATTTTTGCCACATTGAACTAATACAAAGGCCCAAGCCATGGAAGCTGTACCAAGGAGATATAGCCCAGGAGAGGTGAATTCCTTCATCAAAACACTTGTGTTAAAGTGTCTCTTTGATGGTTTGTTGTACTTTGAATGTCTGTTGTTCAGTATTTGTGTTTGAAGCTATTTTTCTCATGAATTTCATTTTAAACTTAAGGAAATTTACTTGATTGTATGCACAAAAAACTAAGGAAGCCAAAGCACAAGAAGCAACAAGCAGGCACATACTTATAAATATGTAATTGTTATTAGCACAACAAAACTAATCATACAAAAACAGATCATGCATACAAGTTGACATATTTCCCAAAGATGTATATTTTCAAGGGTCTCCATCTTTTTCGTACTTCCATCAAAGTCTTCATATCTTTCTGGGAGGTATCATAGTTAAATATTTCAGTTCTTGGATTTTGATTGCCTCCTTCCATGGTTGCATGATCTCTTACTTCCTTTATTCACATGTTTCATTCCTAGTAGCTTCCGATCGTAGTTCTTCCAATTATTGTCAATCACCTCATATTCCATATGAGGACATATTATGTTGATTTCATCTAGTGTGACCCATTCCTTCCTGCATCCTTTCACAAGAGGACATTCATTTCCTTTGATCATGCTTCTCAAGATAGAGCAGTGATCCATGTTACTTGCAACCATTTAACATGACTTTATAATATTGAATACAAGCATACATACCTCATTTACTTTTAGGTCATCTAGGCTTCTTTCAGTAGCTTCCTTGATTAAAAAGAGCTTCAACCCCTTGATCTGCATCATCTCTTATGTCATCATAACATCATTTCACGAATTACACTAGTTGGATTTCCTGATGAAACACTTGCTTCCTTTCTAGATCGATGAACCTTCCGATGAGGATTCCATCAGAGAATCTTGATAGTCTTTCATATCCCTATCCAAAAGATGTTTCCTTTTTACTGATGTATGATGAGACTTGTCCTGGATGACTTCTTCCTTTTTCACATAAGTGTCACTTTGATATTTCAATGAGGTTCCCAAGAGCTATATCCTTCATATTTGACTACCATATATTTTGTTCCAAACAATTGTCATGTTTCCTATGGTGATGTCACGAGCTCTTACTTCTAGTGATTTTCCTCTTCCTTGGATTTCTTCTTTTTAGCTTCCTCCACTTCTTTGGTGAAATGTGATTCTTCTCTAATTTTCTTGTTATTGCCCTTCTTGAGCTTAGGATAATATTTCCTGTAATGCTTATAACAATGAATCTTAGCTATGTTCTTCTTTTGTTCTTCTTTCCTTTCTTAGGACCAAAGTTTCCAAACTTCCCCCTCCTTCCGACAAATGTTTGAATGCTTTTTTCCCTCAACCTGTCTTCTTCTATCTAGCATAGAAACCACAAGTTGTTGAATGGAATAGATTTCTTGTCATTACCATGTTCATCAGTTGGTGCATTTAGATTATAGAAAAAGGGTATCATTTCCTTATCTAAAATCATCTCTCCCAGATCTTGCAGTTGAGATCTTATGAAGATAACCCTTTATCCTTTGATACCTTTAATTTTAATAGATCAGGTCTAAGTGATACGACCTTTTTTATCATATTTTCAGAGAATAGTTCTACCCTCTTATCATATATCTCTTTTGATGTCTTCAATAATACTATATGGGGAATGAGAGAATCTTTGATAGATTCCATAAGAATCTTTTGAGCCCTTAGATCCTTTTCCATGTATTCAAATAGTTCTTGACCTTAGGATGGTTTGGAGACTTTTTCCATTGATGTGATCAATGACTTCATTTTCTTCGAGGACTATTTCTATCTTCCTTTCCCATGCAAGGAAGTTTGATGACCCAACTAGATTATAGATCTCCTTGCAAAATGAAGTCATTTTACCAGTTTTAGATTATAGAATAAAAGATACATGTTAAGTGAATATGAAATCTTCAACTTGATTCCTTTGTTGATGATGATCGATGAAGATGACTTGATACTCCTCGGATGATTCTCTTTTAAGGATAAGAAGTTCCTTGCTTCAATGAGGGGGAGATTGCCTTGGTACCTTTTGAAGATAATGATCAGGACCTTAATATTTCTTGATTGAATAGTCTACAAACTCTTTGAGGTTTCCTTTGGTGATGATAGAGTGTGGATCTCAGAAATACTTCTAGGGTTTTGACTTTCTCCAAGATGATATGATCTTTGAACTAGAAATGCTTTTCTTGGATGAATAGACTTCTAATTGCCTTGATTTGTAGATATATTCGCCTTGAGTAGAAATAAGGCTTTGGCTTTGATTATTTGATTGATGATCCCAAGACTTCTTTTGAAGTAGACTTTCTTCTTTGATCTAGAGTTTGATTCTTCAATGTAGATCTTGACTTTCACTTTAATATCCTTCAACTTGCTTTGATGCCTTTCTTGAAACTCGATCCTTGAGTGTCTCTTTGATTATATGCCCTTTTCTTGATTTTGTCACCTTAGCTCTAAAACCATGTTGAGAAATTTAGAGCATCGGTAGTTAGGTGATTTCTCTTCAATTAGTAATTGTTTTTGAGTGCTTTTTACTTCTTTAGATTAGGATCTTCTTTTACTTAAGTTATTAGTGTTCTTCTTCATCAAACAACTACTAATGCATGAACATAAATAGACAAGAGACACAGAATATAGGCTATCAACCAAGCCAAAACCTCTCTCTTTGAGAGGAAAACCGGCACAAATTATTCTTATAGAGATTCCAATTGATGAATACCAAGACCGAGACCCTTGACCTATTAGCCACTCCAAGATAAAGACACTAGTTCTCTTGATTATTTTATGCTCCTTTCTTCTTCTTGACTCCTCTTCCGCTTTGATCTTCTTAGCACCGAGACATAGTTACACTAATAACATTAAAACAAACTGAGGTCATCTCCTATCAGAGCATACTAAGATAAACTGTGATAGCAACGAACTATAGACGCACTTGATATGGCAATGAAACACATCACTGTAATGTTACTGAAATGTGATCATTGTAGAAGCACTGAAGCTAAGATAACACCAAATATGTGAGCCTAAGATAACACTGAATTACTATGATATATCACTAAACTGTCTCCACTATAATCCTCAGTCTATGTGCAAGAATGTTACAAAGTTATCTCTGAGATCACCAAAAATAAGATCACTAAAATGTTACCACAATATTCTCTAAAATCTGAGCTTGTATACTCTGTCATAGAACCAAAACTTTTCCTTTCTAAGATCTGAATGTGTCACTGTAATCTCCTATACAAATTACAGAGGTATCTAAACTTGTCTCTATAATCCTATCTGAACTTCAGAGAGATCCGAAATTGCTTCTGTGGAATAGGTCGAGCTGCCTATTTATAGCAGTCTATCCATGAATATTCGCTGACATTATTGTAGAAATACTCATTGTAGATTAAACTAATTATGCAATGTTCTAAAGGAAAATATCTAATCTACTTCTACAGTCAAACTTGCAGAAGCTTAATCGATTTTGAGCAAGATCAAACAGAACACATATAACAAATGAAGAAGAAATCAATCACACATGAAACACAGAAGAATACTCTGGGGAAAGCCTCGGCTAAAACCCCGATATTTGTATTATCATACAAGTGGAGATATCTTAGGATTACACAAAGCTTTTGCTCACAAGCTATCCAGCTCTCAGAACAATCCCTCACTGCTGCTCATAGACAGAATAGACAACACATATGCCTTCCTTCAGTCCTCCAAGCCTCCTATTTTCTTATGCAATTTCTCCTAAGTCCTCCAGCTGCAACCTGTGTGAATTCTCACCTCACACACAACACTAACCTCTGAAATAACTGCGCAATCCTGAAGGAGATAAATTCATTTTGCATGGATGAGTTTCATTTATAGGAAAATTCCTCCAACTGATAGTACATTGTCCCTTCCTTTAATCTCAACTGGGTCTTTCTCTAAACTGACATGCATGAGTTATTTATCAGAGAATATTCAATTATCTGAAGTACACTAGTTGCATGCATGCATGCATACATCAACTAACTGAACTCACAATTAGTTCCACAAACTGTTTGGAACTAATCTAACTAGACTTAACTCAGTTAACTGAGCTAACTAATTACAACTCAAATACAACTCATCCTTATCTACTTAATTAAGGGATAACTTCCTCAATCAAAGGAATAATTGTTGCATGTATTCACATAGACTTCATGTTTGATTTTCTCCGACTAATTAACTCAAGATGAATTAATTAATTATTTTTCAAATAGCTGCTGAGACTAAATTCGAATTTTAATACTCAATTTTAATTCAGGGACTAATTAAAATTGGAATCTATCCTGAAATGCTATTTTTAGAATTTCTATTTTTTTCTATGTCCAACAGAGTTGGAGTATACCCTGAAATGCTATTTATAGCAATTCTATTTATAGAATTTTTATTTTTATCATTTCTTGTTGCTATTTCAACAATGATCTTATGAAGGGTTGTGTCTCCAAATTAGGTGAGCCAACATGAGTTTCCTACTTCATCTTGAAGCCGACTTGTAGAGGAGTAACTTATGCTTGTCTCGGAGTGCTATTTGACAATCCTATAGACTATATACATTTGTAACATGCCCAAGAAGGGTTCTTCATACATGACATTGACTCTGTTTGACAAATCCTAAAGGTTCGCAATGGGAGTCATCTAAAAATAAAATCTCTTGCTCATGAAACCTATGAATCAAGCATTGTAATAATAATTTTATTTTTCTTATTTACATCATTTACAAAATCACAATTACATATCATTATGAAGAACGAACCTAGTTACACTTGTCAACATCTAGGACTCATCATCTCCATGGAAACCTATGGGCATAGTCAGGGAATTCTCTCCAAAGCAAAAGACACTATAATCGAACCATAACCAAAATGTTTCAATCGCCTTGTCTTTGCCCTGGTTAGTTTCCCTTTCAAACTGGCTAAGGCCCATTAACACCAATTGAATATGGTTGCCTGCATACACTCTAACGCATACTCCATTTGTGCTTTTGTGGTCAAGTGAGGAGATGCACTTCCACACAAGAGAGCGATTGTGAACAAAATGGTCATTAGTGGAAAGTCTTTGATGTCTTCAATCTGAATCCTTCCATTGCTCTTTTGGGATCCTCAAACATAATATTCTCTTATGTAATAATATGTTGATTCACCTCCAAAAATAGGGCTGGATAGTGAGACATAGGTCCCTCTTCCTAAGAGCCCTGTCAAGAAGTAGACATCCTCAACATCAATGGTAAGGGTCTCTGCACCAATCTGGAAGTGTTGTTCTTATACATTCCAGACTCTCACAAACCAATTCTATAGATCTAATTGGGCCCTCATGCCTAGAGTCAAAAAGAATTTTGTGAGGCCACAGTTCCTGAGTGCTTGCATTGTCCCTCGATCATTAGCAGCAATGACATATTGCTCTTCATGTTCTCTCATCTATCCATTCCATTCTTCTCAGTCAAAAACTCTGCAAAGAGCGAGGAAAATGTATTAGATAACAAACATGAGAAAAATAGAAAAATATCTGAGTGAAATCTCAATTTTTTCTTATCCCTTTGCACCTGTTGCACTTTGTTTTGAGAGGCAAAGCGCAATTATGCACCTTTTGTTAAGGCAAAGTATGGCATGTCTCTCTCTCCAGTTCTAGGAAAAATGGTTATCGCACATCCCAATATAGGAAAAGTGCGACATCCTGGCACATTTTCCTCTGTTTAAAAGCATAACACTGAAAAAATGACCATTAAAATGAAAAAACAAAACCGTGAATGCAAAGAACAAGGAAAGATTTCTTACTTGGATAAGAAGACACTCGAAATAGTCCACTATATTGACCACAATCTACTCCTAAAGATTTGGGGGAAAATGCACTATTCAGCGCTCAAATGGTAAAAAAAAGCACAATGGTAAAAATGATTCACTTTTTGACTTTTTGTAATCAAACTTCGTTTATTAAAATAATATTTTTCACCTTTTTGGTCAAATGTTAATGTTTCATTAATTTTTCATTTTTTTTTAGGAGATATGGTAATTTTTAATCCGAATGTGCACATTACAGGTTAATTTTTGAAACAGATCATTTTGGTGACGAGTGTGCTTTTATCAATTTTCCGAACTATTTAAACTTACAAAAAAGAAACACCCTAGAGTTATCCTAGGTCCTTTTCGAACTCTCAAAGTATGAAAAGATGGTCAAGTAAATTTGTTTCTTTCGTACTCGTAAAAGTATATGAAGAAATGTCTAACTAGTATAATTTTACCCCTTTTACGGGCTACGTAGACTATTTACAAAAAATGTATACTTTGATCGATCATGGTAAAAAAATTTCTCCCTTTTATTATTTTACACTTTTTCGGGCTTGGGAAACTAAAATTACGAAAAAGAACACTGCGGAGTTTCCTTTTCATTTATTTTCAGATCCCTAAATGTGAAAAGAAGCGAGTTACTCCTTCACTGGGCTCGTAAAACGTAAACAGTGTAGGATCCATTGGCATGATGATAACGAACCACTCCTTCTTAGGGTTTGTTAAGAATACTTCAAAGGACTTATCTGAAGGATAATATTATAGTCTAAGCATATGTTATCCTCCTCAAGCTTGCATAAAATTAAAAAGGTACTTCCAGAAATAGTGGGGAAAATTGGGAAAAATAGTATTTGTATTTAACAATGAGTTTCTACTTAACATGACACTCTTTCACTTTTGTGTCTGATTGGGTTGGAAAATCTACTTTACCTATTTGTTGATCACACCTCCTTGAAAGAATTCATGCTAGTTTTTGGTCCCATTTTGAGTCGGTGTTTCCAACCCGTATAGTTTCACCAATATGTTCAAGAGAGGCTCAACCTCAATGAAAATATTTTGTAGTACTTATAGCCCTCTTTCGTGTCAGACATCCCTAAGTCAATCCTAAATTACTTTGTTCGTCCTACTCAAAATATTGATACCTGATTCATGTCGTTGATGGGGGATACGTCAACACCCTCCCGCAACAGGTCACTTCCTATCAACTTCAACACATTATCTAGAAATTTAACTTAGAAACTCCCTTTAGTGCCTTGGAACTTACATGCCTCAATGGCAGGTCTCCTCACTTTCAACGATATCTTCACATCGTTAACCTTCGATCAGAACATTCTATGAGTACTTGACTGCAAATAATTCATTCACACTTCATAGATGGTATTAATTTACCTTGAAATCCATTGACTTTATTGGTGGTTTCTCTCGCATCTATTAATTATTCTCATCATTGATCGGTAATCAGATGGTGTTTTCCATGTTCGAATTCAACACATTCATTCACACAGTTAGACTTGTACTATCAAGCAGTAGTGACAAACACCTTGGATCTAGTTTCATCCATCTAGGTTACGTGGAGTTTTCATGACTGATGTACAAATTCACACTGTAGAGCATGGCTATGTTCATATTGAGTCTATTCGAACATGGATCCATGATGTATGTCTGGTGGACATGACTTTGATTTTTTCAGATGGATCTTTGTACATTTCCATACTTATGTCTACAGTTCATATGTTATACTGAGTATGGGAATGCTTATCTCATAGATGATTTCATGATTATATGTATTGTCACCCTTGGAGGTTTATTTGTAGGTCTCCAACCATCGATCTCTGATCCAAATTTCACATAATAAAGCACTCTAATCCTCATACATAGTCTTTAACTTTACACTTTGGGGGGCAATCTGTTATGCGTCATTTTGTCACACTAAGGCAAAAGACCCTAGAATCAAATCTCTTTCTATATGAAAAGATATTCTCATCAATCCCCTACAAAGCTGGAGTAAATACCATTCAAAGGAGTATAACAATCCTATATTACATTGCTTCAAAACCCTAATTTCAAGCGTTATCACATTTTACCTATCAACAAACTGCGCAATCAAAGGTTCAGTCATTGTTCCCTGCACACGGTGCCTCACTTTTCTCTTTGAAAAGGTGTGACAACCTTTATAACTAGGTGAAAATAAAAAGTAAAGTTTACAACCTTGTTGAGGCATCTTATCCTCAACCACCTAGACTCAATCTCCTACCTTGTTGGACCTCATCCCATGATTCATGGAGTTAATCCCATCTATCATGGAACCTACTCCTCCTTATGTGGATCTCATCCCTTGAGATATGGATATCCAACCTCCCACTCTTCTCCTATAAATATAGATTTCTCCAAGGAGAAGGGGTTGTCTTTTTTAGCACCCATGACCTTATACTGCCCATTTTGAGATTGAGATTGAAGGCTTGTTTTGTGAAGGAGGACTAAGATCTTTGATTGGATACTCCAACATCAAGGCACATGGTTTTAAATCTATTTCTCTTTATCATTAATACAAATACTTGTTTCTTCCCATATGCATTTGTTTCAATGTTTATTGTAAGGCTTCTTGATCTCTTACATAGTTTATGATTGAACCTTTGTTATATTTTTATGCTTTGATCTCTTGTTTGGTTCTGTCTTTGTATTTTTCCTCTTGGAGCATCAAAGGAAAAAGGTTAAAAGCTACAAAGGACAACGGAAAGTATCATCAACGAGAATTTCATGAAAAGGTATGAGCTTTGCATCCTCTTCATATTTGTGATTCAATCACAACTTAGGGAATGTTTACATTTATTTGTTTGATTGTTACAAGTCTTGGTTTCCAAGCCTAGGGAGATCTTGTTCCATTTTCAGAACTAGATTTGTCTAGATAACATAAGGATATGGTTGCAAATAAGGCCCAAATGGTTTCATGACTAATGTTTTTCAAGGCTTGCTAGTCCATGATAAAGGAGAGCATCTAGGAAGCTATAGAAAAGTCAAGACAAATAGGGTGACTGCTGAGAGCTTTTAATTCTGCTTTATTGGCTCTCATTCAAAAGAGAAAGTGACAAACACAACATATAAGTTTAAACATATTTCCTTATGCAATGACATTTTCAAAATTATAAGTTCATTGCTTCTCAGTTAAACCCCATTCTCAAAATCATCATCTTGTCTAAACAAGGAGGTTTTGTGGAAGGCCATCAAGTCATTAATGGTAACATTCTAGCTCTCGAGGCTATCCATTCTCTAAGAACCCTAAAACACCTAAGGATGTTGATAAAGATAGAGATGTCTAAATCTTATGTCCATTTAAACCAACCTTTTTTAAAATAAATACTTTAAGATTTTAGCTTTAGCTAGGAATGGATTACATGGGTAAGCAATTTGGTTTCCTCAACCTTTTTCTCTATTTTTGTCAATGGCTCCCTATGAAAACTCTTCAATCCATCTAGAGGGATGAGAAAATATGATCCTATATCCCCCTTCTATATATCATTAATATTGGAGGTCTCATAGGATTTATCAAACATGAAATCCATGAGAGCTAGCTCTAAGGTATAGACCTATTTTATAACCTCTCTATTTTCAAACCTACAATGCATTGATGATACTTTTCTTATGGGAAAACCATTGATACATGAAGCTAAGGCATTCAAGAATGCTTTAGATTTATTCATGGAAATTATCGAGGGTAATAATTAATAAGGCCAAGTTGTAAATTTTATTTTTCAATACCCTTGTTCCTATTGAACAAAATATCTCAAAAGTTCTCTTTTTTATCAAGCTTTTCTTACCTCTAAATATTTGGAGGTGAGCCTTCTACATAAAGCTCTAAGAAATGTATCAAGCCTTCCTTCCCTCTAAATATTTGGGGGAGGCCTTCTAATTAAAGCTCTAAAGAATATACCCTTGGAGCACCTCCCTACTAAGTTGGATTATAAACTATCCAACTAAACCTTTCATTTTCTTACTCTTCCTGGACATTCCTTCTCATCAAGTTTGCTTTACATGAAATGGTGTTGTATATATTTTCTATGTTGGTGTGGCCATGAATGTTATTAAGAAAATAAAAAATTTACAACCGTCCTTTTTTTGTAGTAATCCAAACATAGAAAGGAACTAAGTACTTGTGTCTTGGGAGAATGTCTATTGATTGAAGGAGGAGGAAGGTCACAACATTAAGGATCCCTTCCCAATGGGTAGGATATTACCTTGGCAACAATGGATGTAATGAAAATAGGAATTATGGGTGGAGGTATGGGAGTACAAATATAATAGAGTACAAGATAATTCTTTAGTTGAAGGTATGGGGAGTATATGGGATCATTAATTTGCAATAATGTTTGGAAAAGCTAGAAACTTGTTCAAGGCCATTGTTTTTGGGAGGTTTACAATGGAAACTTAGTTCTCTATTGGGAGGATGCATGACAACAAGAACCTATCCTAAGAGGAGATGAAACATTATCATGTGTAACCCCTCTTCCAACCAAAAAAGAAGAAGAAAAAAATCCATCGTTGGATGGGTACAAATTAATCAATATTGAAGAAATTTCAATAGTACCATATGTGGCAGCACTTTTGGGTGGAAACCATGTGTTTCCTAGCCTATACAATGGTTGTCCAATTCGAACGGGGATATGGAGGCTAGGCTCTAGTCCAAAATAATCGACACTAATGATGAGGAGGAGATTCTAAGGTGGGTTTTCACAGGCAATGGGAAAATTTTCATTAAGGAATCTTACCAATTCACTTCAAGATATGGTGAAACAAGAAGCTCAACCCACTGGGAAAATATTTGAAACATTAGACTCTAGTTGAAGGTATCAAGATTCTTGTGGTTGCTAATGGAAAATAAAACTCTAACCAATGATGAAGTTGTATGAAAAGGATTATTATGCCCATCCATGTGCCCTCTTTATAGAGAATGAGAGACACATGACCACCTTTTCAATGATTTTAAGGAAATAGGTAGTTTATGGGATAAACGTGTTGATCATTTTACATATAGATGCATGTGAAAATAGTATTTTGGACACCCTTGAGTATTGGTGAGTAAACCTATTCCAAAATTGTACCATAAACCTGGCTTGGAACTCATTCTCAGGCTTCCTCTTATGGAATGTCTAGAAACAGAAAAACATATGTATCTTTATATACTTATACCTTTTGCTACAATTGATGTGGACTAAATCAACAAAAAACATCAAGGAGGTTGTCAATGCCAAAGCATGGCCAAAGATAGCCTAAGAGGTTTTAAGAGAAAAAGTTACCATTTTTGCATATTTGAAACTAAAAAAATGCTTGAGAAATGCCTCTCCTCCTGATAAAATCAGAGTCCCTATCTCAAGTGCAATGAGCTCCTCCACTAAATTTCTATCTTGATATGTATTTTTATGGGGCTGTTACACAGGAAAATGACCTCCTCACCAACTCAGAGGAGAAAGGAAAGATGGTTGAAAGACTTGTTAGAGTCAGTATTTGCATACTGCCATTAGTGACGAAAACTCCTCTTTTATATCATATTAGGGTTCCATTATGAAATTTTTGTCGTTCCACCTAGGTCCTTATGCAAAAATTTATTCACTGATGGTAGCCCAAGTCAGAAGCCTCACTCTCCTTTACAAAATCAATACTTGTTGGCCCACCTTCATGTCTTACTGATCATAAATCAATCATGAAAGCTCATTTTATCATGTCTTTATGTCAATTAAGTCAACATGGAGTCTAGTCATTCAAGGTCCCATTAGGTCACTAGGTTTCATTTTCCAAGGTTCAATAACACACCATTTCATGGCATAAGGCCAACAAAAAAGTATGAGAGTAAGAAAAATAATGTCCCTTTTTCATTTAAAGAGGATTTGCAAACATATAACTATGGTTGCCCAAGCTCTAATTTTCATTCCAAAGTATGAGTTTTATTTAAGATTGTAATTTTATTCCAAAAAACAGAGATGTAATATTATTTTTTAATTTATGTAATTTTATGTTCATTATATGTAATAAGTATTATTCCTAAGTTGTTAACTCAAACTCTATGTGCCAACTTCATCCAAGCAAATTCAAATGTAAAGAGTGCCAAACTCCAGCATCATCAATCTGCAAAGAATAAAATGAGAGTGTAAAGGGTAATTAGCAAAGTTTTCAAAAAGGCGAATTGAAACATTAGAAAGTGGGTTTTAAAGTTAAAAAATCAAATTCATTCAAGTATAAAGGCCTTTTTAGCATCAAACTCAACTTCATTTGTCTCCTACCATCGATTGAGCTAACCCTAAGAGATAATTTCTCAAGATTCTGGGCGACTTTGAAAAAACAGAGTAGGCGCTGTGCACTTCCTTGAGGCACTACACACTCCCTTCAGGCACTATGCACTTCCTTCTAGTGTTGTGCACTTCCTACAAGCACTGCACACTTTCTAGAGAAAGGGCGCACTTCCTTGTGGCACTGTGCATTTGTCCAAGAAAGCTAGAATCGCCTCCAAAGCTCCACCAAACTTGTATTTAACCTCCAACAAGTAAGTAACAACTAAAGATAACATGTTTATTCCTCCTAAAGTCACTCTTATGGTGTTTTGAAAGTTTATTGAAGATTTGGTGTTTTTCTCACATCAAAACCCTAGTATCTCCCTCAAAACCATCATTGCACTCTCAATTCCCAAATTTCAACTCCCCTACACTTTCATTCCCTTTCCCTAAACCCTTTATCCCAATTCTCTATAACCTTTATCCCAAAACCCTAAGCCCTAGGTGCTACAACTACCTAGGCTCCTAAACCCCCAACATTGTAAACAATTTCCCCATCCTAAAATTCCATCATATTAGTACTCCATATTCCCTCCTCCATTACATAAATCCCTAAACTCATCCCCTTCAATTTCCCTTCCCCATTCCTTACTCCTAAAAAACTACATTTTGACAACATCATACCTCCCTAGGGTTTGATATTAAAACACCATGGCAGAAGAGGAAAAAAAACCATACAGTGAGGGAGAATAAACAAAGGTGAAGAGACCACACAAAGGGGGCATAATACTCATTTTTGACCCAAAAAATCTCAAGGAACTCTTGGCATCTCCTATGGTTGTGACATCTTTCAAATATTTTGGTTTTTATGATTTCTGTGAGCAAATTCAAAAAGTCCAACACCATGCTATGTTGACTAGACCCTTCATATCCAAACTCCATGATAGCCAAGTTACTCTAGCTACTGCCACTTTTACTTTATCCACTACCATTATATCAGTTGCCATTAGGATCCCAGATGTTGGGGAGAAATGGTTTAAACAAGGTGAGTTGGAGAAACATTACTATGAGCCTTTCATAAAACCAAGGTACCAAAATGAGAGAAAGAGCTATTTTCCTTTTTCTCACCTCCTGGACAGATATGCCCCAATGATGAAGATTATCATGAAATAATTTTCATGTGAAGGTAGACTTTCTAGGCTTTATTCCTATCACATCAGGCTCTTACTACATTTCACTAGGGTAAAACTGCTCAACATACCCTACTACCTTTTCCGGAGCATTGATAAATCATAAGATGGCCTATATTGTCCAAAATAGGAAGTATAAACATCAAATGAAGAGTCTTTTGCATCATTCCCTCATCAAAATCATAGTGCTCTATCATCTCAAAGAGCTGAACATTGCATGGAGTACCTTCATAGCCAATCCCATATTCACTGATCCATCTATTCAGAATGTTCAAAATGTCCCTTCATCGTCTCATCCTTCCACCTCCATTCCTCCATCTCAGCCCATAGATCATTCATCATCATCAGGTCAATCACCTTCACCATCACCTCCACCATCAACATTTCATGAGCATATTGAGTCACCTAGCAAAGATGAGATGAGTGAGCCGGAGCAAATTGAGCAGGTTGAGGTCATCAAGCCTGAAATGGAATATTTGGGAACATTGGCACACACTTATCAAAGAGGCCATAGGCAGGTATTTTCCCCACAGATTGTGGGAGGGACCTTGCCTTCTTCATCAACAAAGTAGGTACACAAAGGCAAACAGAAGATGACAGAGACATAAATTCAGCATGAGGAGGAAGACCTCCATGAGACAGAGCAGGATTTTGACTTGGTTGACCTAGGCGAGCATGATGACAATAAGGACACTAGCATTTTCATCAAGGAAAAATATGCACTCATTAGGGAGCTCCAGGTCAAATTAGAGAGGTCAAACTATATTATTTCATATTATGAGCAAGAAAATAAGCAGCGTTAAGTCAAACATGATGTCATGGAGATTCAGCTCATCAAGGCAAAAAGGGAAGCAATGAAAGCCAAGGAATTGCTTGATGAGGCTTGTGATAGGTATGGTGAACTTGAAGAAGAGTAAGAACCAAAAAGCAAACCTAGGACTAGAGGGCTGAAAAGAGATCTAGAACTAGAGAAACAAAAGGAGGCTAAGCTTGCAAATGACCTCACATGGAATGAGAAGTTTTCCATCTTGCTTAATGAGAATCGGGAGCGTTGGCTTGATAAGGTCAATCAACATTTACAGAAGCTCCTATACAAGGCTAGTCAGCAAAATGACATTCAAAGGAAGATGGAAAAACACTATGCCAACAGAGAAAGAAATGCAAGGGCAAAGCTCAAGGCTGCAAAGGCAAAATTGAAGCCCTAAATCACTTAGAAGAGAAGAAGAAGCTTGATATACTTGCAAAGGCTTCACTCCAAGCCTAGCCACACCAACATCTGCCCCTTGACCAATTTTGAAGCCTCTTGGCTATTTTTGCAAAGTTTGTCTTTTCTGTGTATTTTAGGCAATTTTATATCAATAGCATGGTCAAATGCTAGGGCGTTGTGCACTTTTTTGTGGCGCTTTTTGAAGAAATAGGGACCACCACTAGATGCATAATGACAAATACATCTAAGTAAACCATGTTTCCAACCTTAGTTTGCAAAACTGGCAGGTGAAAAGGGAAAAAAAAGAATAAAAAAACTCATGTTTCTGCCTCATTTTTGGCCTAGGTGCTGCGCACAGAATAGTCTTGGGATAATGAAGTTTTCAAGGGTCAAATCAGGTCCATTTTGGAAAATGAAGGTGGATTTGGAAACTAGACAGGATAAGCTTTCCAATGAGTTATCCTAAGCTAAATTTGGACACCAGGAAGGCAGTCAAAAGTAGCTTGCAAGATGGAGGGCACAATTGACCATTTGCCTAATTTTTCACTATTTTTCTCCAGGTTTGGTTTCCATCCATGGAAATCAACTTTTTACTGATGTAATTGATATAGTAAATGTAATTATGCTATTTTAATATTACCTAGGGTAAATACATTAGGTAAATAGACTTCATCAAGTCAAATGAATCAGTTTCAATGTAAATAGGGTGGAGTCACTTAGAGCTCCCTACACTCTAGGTATCAGTTCAGACTTTTGTGGATCTCTTCTTCAACTCAGGGATTCGACCCCTAAGGATGAGAGAAGGTTTTTTTATGTTTATATCTTCCCTTTATTCACTCTTTTCAGAGGTTGGTGATCTGAAAATGGAATGTACTTGTTTAAGGGTGCAAGATATCCATTTTCCATAATTTCAAATGTGAGTTATACACTCCAAGAAAAGGTGAAAACTTCTTATTTCTTATACAGAGATAGACTGTAGGGGAATTCACCGGACATGTCACCTCTAAAGAGAGGATGGGTTCCAGAGGCTACCTAGCCCTCTACAGGCTCTGCCTAAAGAAATAACAAAGTAAACACTTAGAAGTCATTGACATACACATACTTGAAGTTTGGTGTCTTGCGGAATAAGACAAATAACTTTCTGCAGTTGAATAGGTGATTATGCGTGTATGCAAGTTATGTATATTTTTTGTTTAACACTTTATATCAGTTTTGTTTAGCAAATCATCTTCAGAAAATAAAGACATCAAAATGATAAAGCAGTTCACCCCTTCTGGGCTACATCTGTTAGACCAAGCCTCTCCAACTAGGCTTGTCCTCTTGTATTAAAAATGCTACAAAGGCTAATACAAGAATATTAGTGTCTTGAAAGACAGATCTGACTGTAAATACAGAATCAGTAGATAGGAATTAGCTAAACATGCTTTTTCCCAAGCACTAAACAATGAAATTGTACCTGATACAGTACTTTCCCCAATTGGCCCTAGTGGCCCTTTAGACTTGCATGGAGAATTTTGAGGTGAAGATGACCTCAATTGGTTCTGAAACCTCTGCCATTAGAATCAAAAGGTCGAAAATAGCAGACATAGGCTTTTGAATCACCAAAAATGGATGAACACAGCCCCCAAACAGCTCAAGCACTGAAATGGCCCTAGTGGCCCTGAAAGCTTCCTTGAAGCTAAACAGTGAGAAGAATGCCTCAACAGGCAAAACGAGCTGTAGAAATGGATTCAGAATGCTGAAAACCTTTGGGAATGACCTTCGTTCCACATTCAATGGCTGCACAATTCCCAATGCAACTCCCAAACTGATTTGGCCCTAGTGGCTCCTGGAACTTCCATGAAGCAAAAATTCCTGCAAATGACCTCAGATGGCTGTGAAACTTGTGCCAATGGCTTCAGAAGGTCGAAGATACCCAAAATAAAAAAAAAAAAATCATCCAAAACAGACTTTCCTAGCCAAAGTTGTGGCCATTTACTCCCAACTGCCAGTTGCCCCTACAAAAACTCCAGATAACTTTAGTTATGGCCAGATAGGCCCACCATATTGCCCAAATTTGGCGCCTCCGCCAATGCCGCCGCTATAAAGACTGGCAGTTAACTGTTGGTCTTTAATTCCATGTGACCGGAATTTCGGAACGGGCAGTTATACTTGGATTCTGTGCCGGTGGTTAAGGGTTTAGACCCACAGTTTTGGGCATGTTGGTCACGTGTATGGGGGATGGCCCTTAGGGGCTGGCCCACTTTGGTTTCTGCCCAAACCAAATTTACAATTCAACTTTAATATGTGTGGTTCACATAACAAGACCCATAGTTTTGGTGCAATGGTAAGGCGTAGCATTAGTATGCGAGAGGTCGTGTGTTCGATCCTCCATACGCCCAACTTTTAAACTGCACCCAAATATACACTGACGTCACCCTGGGCCACGTGGCAGCCTTTGGGCCTGCCACGTGGTAGCCATTGATTCACTGCCCATAAGGAATATTCCCTGGAATATTCCAAGAAATATTTTGTGGAATATTCTTTTTTTAATTTTTTTTTTTGAAAAAATTCAAAAATTAGAAGTCATTGGGTGATTTTGTTTATGGCATAACTTCTACATACGGAGACCGTTTTTCGAACCGTTTACGGTGCTGGAATCAGGAGGACGAGTTCTATCCGGTCGTTTAGGTTTGAACCAGTTATGAGCACTTTCATGTTTTACCATTTTACGACACTTGGTCTTGAGCTCCTGATCACACCTCCCAAATGAGAAGGCTTTTGGTCCCCAAAAGCTTACTCAATCTCTGAAATGAACTGTACAACACTTGAGGAACAAAAATATCCTCTTTTGTTAAGCCAAAAGAGCATATTGATGCCAAAATGTCCTCCCTTGCCAACTGTCGTCATGGCAACTTTTCGCTGCATAAGCCAAGTACTTGTTGAATCCCAACCAAACTTATTCGCCAAACAAACTGAAAATTTGTAGAAACCAGCAATGAAACTTGTTGATATATGAGCTGAAATCTTACACTGACCATGGGGGCTTGCCAACTATCACAATTCCCACCCATGGCACCTCTGCTCCAGAAGAAGAGCTGCCTCCCAAATGAGAAGGCTTTTACCGGCTATAGCATGCTGAAGGTACTGCAAATGCTCATCCCAAAATCTTGGGATACTTGCTACAAAAACTTCTCAAAAGAAGTAGAGACCCATGCTGAAATTTGAGCCCTCTTTGCATGCATGCTTTTCCAGCTCATAGAATTGTGCACAACTTTGCACCAATTTCTTTCCCTACACCAAATGACACCAAAGGTATCTTGTGTAACAAGAAAATCATCAACAACAATTTGTCCTGAAATATGCTGAATAATGGACTCAACCATCAACATAACAAGTGTGTACACAACCGACACAAGTCGACAAAACATGTTCACCACAATCGACACAAGTTGACAACATAAGTGGCACAATCGACAATGTAAAAGTGTGCTCACAAGTGACACTAGTCAACCAACAACAAGATACATTTACAAATACATATGTATGTATCATGTACAATGAACTATATACAGTTCGATAAATACACCTACAACATCTATGTACAGGTGTAACTTCAACTCTTCTTTTGTAAAGACCAACAGGTACATCAACCCAATAAAAACACATATGGGTGACAAGAGCTGAAATGAAAAACATTGCTGCAAAACTAGTGAGTATCATACTCCGCTTTTACCATCCTGCAACTTGCATTCCCTTAACAAAGAAATGCATTCAATCAAAATACATGCAACTTTAATTGGATAAGAATTCTAACCATTTCTTACCAATCCATTTCAAAGGCGCTTCCTTTAACTGCACATCGATATCAACATGTGTATCATCCTGACACATATCAATGATGGAAAATTCCTTCCCATTCTTGCCATACTCTTTCTCCACTTTCTTCAACTTTCGTGGAAGCATTGTTGGATTCAGAGTCCAACACCTTTCAGCAATATTTCCATGCTTATGGCAATAAATGCAACACATGTTCATCTTCTTCACAGCATGATTTGCATTGTTCAATGGAACTTTGACTTCTTGCCTCCTTTCCTTCAAAAGTTTCCTGTATGTTTCCATTCTTTTCCAACATCTACAAACACTATGGTTAACCAAACCACAAAAAGAACATGCCATTCTTTTCCAATGCTTATGTGGAAATTTACCATGCTTTACATGATCAAAGGAAATATGATTGAAATCAATTTTATACCTTTGTCTTTCACCTTCATTACCTTCATGAGGAGGTGAATCAAATGAAGAAGAAGCTCCTTTTGGAACACCATCAATTCCTTCAATGGTTTTAGAGCTTTCACAATTCTCTTGTTCAAGTGCATGCTTATGCACACCTTCTTCTTGCAAGGTATGTTTCAAACTATTGCATTCCCCAAGAATATAATCTTTACCAACTTGAGGTAGGGAACTTGAAATGAAACTCCTTCCAAAAACTGTTTCAATTGCCTTCATGGCTGCTTTGAAACTTTCTCCATAAGATTGTCCATAGCCAAGACCCAAATTCTTAGGCCTTACCTCAACCATTATTGGCTCAACTATACCCTGTGCATGTTTTCCCAATCCTTTTCCTTCATATCCCATTTTTGACATCAACTTGGACCCTATGCCTCTGGTATGTTTCTCAAAAGAACCAACACACTTTTCAATTGAGGAAATTGAAGACAAGTTTGAATGATTTACCTCATCCTCATGCATTTTCTTGGATAAAGCTTCTTGAGCTTGAAGGAGTTGTTTCTCCATGTCATGCAGTCTTTGGAGAATTATTTCCTTCTCATCCTTCATAGCCAACAATTGTGCATGAAGCTTAACACTTTCTCTTTGATCCTCAATGAGAATCTGCACCATGTCCTTCACCTTAATGAACTCATTCTTCATGTCATCATTGAAGAATTTTGTAAAGGAGGAACCTTCACTTGTGGAAGAAGTTGACATTATTTAAATGGTCAATTAAACAAAAGAAACTTCCAAATAAGAGTTCTCAAAGCTTTAAATCAAATGACAAGATTTAACCAAATGTCAAACAAAAAACCCCTTCTTATTCAAGCAACCATTTGCAAAAAATAAAATAGTCAATCTCTTACACTGCTTTAACACCTTTTGCACAATCAAATGCTCAACCCGAGCTCTGATACCATCTGATCTGAAAATTGAATGTACTTTTTCAAGGGTGCAAGGTATCCATTTCCAATAATTGCAAATGTGAGCTATACACTCCAAGTGACCTCTGAAAACATGAAAACTTCCATTTTCTTATACAGAGATAGACTGTAGGGGCATTCACCGGACATGTCACCTCTAAAAAGAGGATGAGTTCCAGAGGCTACCTGGCCCTCTACAGGCTCTGCCTAAAGAAATAACAAAGTAAACACTCTAGAAGTCTTTGACATACAAATACTTGAAGTTTGATGTCTTGCGGAATAAGACAAATAAAGTTGTGCAGCTGAATAGGTGATTATGTGTGTATGCAAGTTATGTATATTTTTTTTTTAACACTTTATATCAGTTTTGTTTAGCATATCATCTTCAGCAAATAAAGACACCAAAATGATAAAGCAGTTCACCCCTTTTGGGCTACATCTGTTGGACCAAGCCTCTCCAACTAGGCTTGTCCTCTTGTATTAAAAATGCTACAAAGGCTAATACAAGAATAGGAGTGTCTCAAAAGACAAATATGACTGTAAATACAGAATCATAAGATAGGAATTAGCTAAACATGCTCTTTCCCAAGCACTAAAACAGTGAAATTGTACCTTATACAGTACTTTCCCCAGTTGGCCCTAGTGGCCCTTTAAACTTGCATGGAGAATTTTGAGGTGAAGATGACCTCAATTGGTTCTGAAACCTCTACCATTAGACTCAGAAGGTCGAAAATAGAAGACATAGGCTTTTGAATCACAAAAAATGGATGAACACAACCCCGAAACAGCTCAAGCACTAAAATGGCCCTAGTGGCCCTAAAAGCTTCCCTGAAGCTAAACAGTGAGAAGAATGCCTCAACAAGAAAAACAAGCTGTATAAATGGATTCAGAATGCTGAAAACCTTCAGGAATGACCTTCGTTCCACATTCACTAGCTACACAATTCCCAATGCAGCTCCCAAACTGATTTGGCCCTAGTGGCTCCTAGAACTTCCACGAAGCTAAAACACCTGCAAACGACCTCAGATGGCTGTGAAATCTATGCCAGTGGCTTTATAAGGTCGAATAGACCCAAAATCAAAAAAAAAAAATCGTCCAAAATGGACTTTTTCAGCCAAAGATATGGCCATTTACTCCCAACTACTAGTTTCCCTTGAAAAACTCTAGTTAGACTTTAGTTACGGCTAGATAAGCCCGCCAAATATGAGGCGGCCGCCAAATTTTCTGCCACCACCAACAGTTTTGCTAAACATGGCATAACTACCGGCTAACTTTGCGCATGTGACCATGTAGCAACGACCGTTTTTGCTGGCGGTTTGAATGGTGCCCATGGTTCCAGGCGGGAGGTCACATGTATGGTATGGTGGCTGGCCCTTAGGGGCTGGCCCCTTTCATTTCCTGCCCAAACATTTTTAAAATTTAAATAACGTTTGTTCCCATCTTTTATCAAGTACCAACCGTATGGGCTAACGGTAAGCTGTGGGAGTGCTAGACCGAAGGTCCTTAGATCGAACCTCATAACCACCAAAGTTTTAACAAAACGCCATAGCCTTGTTGACGTCACCCTCGGCCACGTGGCGGCTTCTGGGACTGCCACGTGGCAACTTGTGATTGGCTACCCAAAAAGGAATATACCAAGGAATATTTATGGAATATTCTTTTTTTAATTTTTTTTGAAAATTCAAAAATTAAGGGTTATTGGGCGATTTTGTTTTTGGCATAACTTTCTCATACGGCGACCGTTTTTCGAACCGACTGCGGCGCCGAAATCAGGAGGAAAAGCTCTATCTGGTCATTTAGGTTCAAGCTAGTTCTTATCACTTTCATTTTTTACCATTTTACGACACTTGGTCCTGAGCTCCTGATCAACACTTGTGCAAAATTCCATGTGTCACTGTTTTGACCTTTGACTCCAAAAATGATACACGACAAACTAAAGTTTGTGAAATTTCAGTCACGTTTTATGAAATTGAAATCCGATGCTCAGAGAGAAAGTTATGACGATTTTCCCTAGGTCACCTATTTGAGATTGAATTTTGGAGCCTACAAAAACCCGAACTTCCTAGGATCATATATCCAAAATATAGCTAAAAAATATCTAAAATTCTTACACAATGTTCACCATGATTTCGACTCTACATGGACCAAAGTTCAACTTCAAAATCCTCGTAGAAAAAAAGTTATAGTGAAAATTCCAAGATGACCTGTTTGAAGAAGTGAAACCATAGAATCCAAATCTTTGATACCAAATTTTATGGAACCATCTCATAAAATAGAAGAAAATATAGATCAATGACTTGAGAATTAGTCTCTTCGAGGGGGAAACCCCATTTACATCACATAAATGAAAAATTCTTGGATGATGTAAATGACAAGATCTCCTTGGTATATATAGGAGTCTAAGGGTCACGATATAATCAGAGCCTACATAATAATAATAATAATAATAGTGGGCTTCTATGGGGAACAACAATAAAAATATGGGGGCTACATGCACACAACAATAACAATAAGGTCCTACACTAACAATAACAATAAGTGGGCTACACTAGTATTATAGGGACCTAACATTACCATGGTACATGAGTCCTTGGTACTAACACAACCATGCTATTTTCTCTTGGTATTGGTTTAAAGATTAGCATGGTACAAGTGTCCTTGGCATTGGAATAACTAAGGTATTTTCCCATGGTATTGGTATGGGGATCACCATGGTATAGGTGTCCTTGGAATTGACATAATCAAGGCATTTTCTCGTGGTATTGGTTTGGAGATTAACATGGTATAGGTTTCCTGGGTATTAGCATAACCATGATATTTGCATGTGGTATTGACTTGGAGAATTGTTGAGGATAATTTGGCTTTTACTTATGTGAAAAAAAAATAGTGTTGTTATTTTGTTGATGAGTTGATAGTGTGAGTTAGAAAGGGCTACATTGTGTGAGTATGCTTTAGACCTATTGGTGAGCAATATTGCTTCAATGTATGAGTTCAAATGGCAACAGAATGAGCAGATCTATTTGCTGAAGCAATGTACTGAGTCATAATTTCAGATAGAAGATTAGAGAAGTAGAGAGTTATAGCAGAGGGTGTTGGTAGAGATGGGGAGCTTGGTATAGCTCCATATTTGATACTTTCACTTTTGTTTTGAAAGTGTTGTTGATGCATTTGGTACATATCCATTGTGTTTTATCTTGTTGATTGTATTATGCAGTAATCATATTTTGTAGTGAGGGTTTGATGGATGGCTAAGTGTGAGTTTGTTTTAGTTGTTGGTGATTATGCTATTCATATTTGATGCATGAATTATGGATATTATTTTTCTAGAGTGGAGAGCATATGATTGTGGTGATTTTATTTGATTTTTTTATGATGAATTACTGCTAGAGATCCTATTACAGAGTTGAATCAAGCTGAGAAGCTAAGTCTTGGGATCTAATATGAAAATAGGTGAAACGAGGTCCACATAGAGTAGAGAAGCAATGACTTCATGGGTGTGGATCAGTGAGTACAAAGTTTCAACGAAAGGAAGAGTTTCTCCATCCAATCAGAGTTGGATAGTCTAATTAGAGTTGGTCGAGGATCGTTGATCGTGGTGGATTTCAGTGGATGGTAGCCCGTAGATCCGTGTGAGAACATAGTCCTCTGATCTGATCAGTAGAATTGAGTCTCATAGTTGATTGGTGTTGGCTTATTGTATATGAGGTTGAGTCTCCTAGATGATGGCAGTCAACAATCTATGTAAAAGACACATTTTGCTTGATAAAAGATTCAGAGGAGTGCAACAGCATCAAGGGTGGTCCACTAGATATATTGTGCTTCTTGTATGGATGTATTTTTGATGTTTTGATTATTTTTTCTCTCATATTTATTTCGATTTAGTTGCTTACATGGTTTATGTTTGTTATGATTTATATTATATGATGCTGGTTAATGGTGCATGATTCAATAGAAAAGTTTAAAGTGGTAAAATTTGATAATAGTACACACTATGGATTCACCCCTCCCCCCTAGTAGTGATCGAAGGTTTCCAACAATTATATCCTATGGTAGCCCTCTGAGTCTTCTTTCCAATGCCACAAGTCATACCAAAATTGTATTCTTCAAGCTAAAGTTATGCCCAGTCTCCCATGATGACATGATTATGGATTGGTTCAGTAGAGAGAACTTGTAAGGAATGACACATGTCATTGTTTCAACCTTCGGCCCTGAAAATGATATACTAAAAACTATAGTCCGTGGAACTTCAGTAACTATTTACGCAATTCAAATCCGATTCTCTTAGCAAACGTTATGAAGATTTTGCCAAGATCACCTATTTGAGGCTGAATTTTGGAGCATGCAAACACCCTAACTTCTTCGGAACATATCTTAGAAAGTATAGCAAAACAAAGTTCAAAATTTTTACAAGAAGTTCATCAAGATTTCAGTTCCACCTAGTTAAAATTTTAGCTTTTGAACCTTCGTAGAAAATAGGTTATAATGAAAATTCGAAGCTGAACTGTTTGAAGCAGCAAAACTGTAGATCCAAAGCTAGGATACCAAATGTTATGCAACCAGCTTAGAAAACATAAGAAAAGATATATAAATGAATTAAAAATTATCCTCTTTGAGGGGGGGTGTCACACGGAATGAGTCGATTTTGCGGACAAGCTCGACCTCCCTAGTATCTAAAGATATCTAGTGACAAGCAAGCCAATAAAAAAGTATCTTTCTCTAAATATGCAATTAAAAACAAAGGCAAACAAGTTTTTTAGGCCTACCTTGGGTCCAATGCAAGTTTGTGGAAGCCTCGCTCCTTTGATCCAAATGAGCTCCCTTGTAGCAAGTCTACAAACACAAACAAGCAAACAAATTAAATAGCACCTGAAAAGCCAATCATAAAGCATATCCATCATAATGATCAAGGAGATTATGAAACAAACCACATGAGACAATTTGTTGAGAAAAATGAATCTGATTGTATTAATTCAAATCAAAGAAGAACTTTACAACCTGTGCCCTGATGTTGTACAAGCTCCTCCCAGGGTCCAACAAGAAGTCTCCTCTACTTTGACAAGTTTCACTCACTTCCTAATGAAGCCAAAAAGTATGTGATCTCTTCTCTCAAGCTTAACTAGGAAGTCTCAATTCCACCAGCATTTACCCTAAAAAATGTTCAGCTTCTAACCGCTCCAGCAACTAACCCAATGCCTTAATTTATAGTGCAATGGAGGGAAGTTACTAGGTCCTCCCTCAAAGGGATAAAGCCCTCCTTCAAAGGGATAGCTCCTCCTATCAAGGGATTATCTCCTTCTCTTTTGGGATGCATGAACCACCTTGGAGCAAACAATCCACGTCAAAATTCCTTCTAGAATCATCTAGAATTAACCCAAAGTGAGTTTTTTAGAATAAACTTGCGCCTTTTTGACTTTCACAGGGGTCCGTACCCACCCCTTTACAGACAGAGTGGGTAGATCCGCAGGTAACATGAAAAAAGGGTGTGGGACCGCAGGTAATAGCGAGAGAAAGTGCGGAACTAGAGCTTTATTTATTTTTAATGTCTTTCTCTCATTTTCAAAGCTTGACATGAAGAGCTGAGGTCTGAGACTTGCTTTAGGAGATCAGTTAAGTGAATGATGACCCATACTGACTGCAAATATCATGGTGATGATTTTTGTGTAACAGATTGCCTCCCTAAAGTGCGAAGTCTGTAGTAGATGAGGATTTCATTTATCATTTAGGAAGAGTGAAGTACTTTATCATTTCGAGGATCGTCATGTGGAGAGCCCGGTTGGAACCTGTAAAAAAATTCAATGCAAAATATATATATATGAGATCATATCATCGCTGAGGTAGGCATTCTCATACTCAGATCAAAACTGACTAGAAAAATAACTACCGCTCTGACATATGAATAATCTTGTAATACATCACAAGTATAGACATATGTAGACACAGTATGGATGCAACCATCTATTTATGAATAGTCCACAATATAATGAATACAAAATTCCTTGCGGCCTGGATGGTGGAAACTAGATCCAGGGTCTTCATTTCTACTTCCCGAAATAGTACGATTATATCGACGCGAATGAATGTGTCGAAGTCGAACATGGTAGAAACCACTTGATTACCAATCAATGATGTAAACTGTTAACAAGGGTGAGAGAAACCACCAATAATGTCAATGGCTCTCAAAGTACTCAGTACAATCCATGAGATGTGAATAGATGTGTTGATGTCGAACATGTCACGGAATCCTTTGATCGAAGGTCAATGATGCAACCTATCGTCGAAGGCGAGAAACCTGCCATTGAGGCATGTAGATCCCAAGGTACTGATGATTTCTAGATCATCTTTCTAGATAAA
>APFE030232486.1:40006-51980 GCA_000404065.3 Pinus taeda | reverse complement strand
TGCACTGAGTTAACTGATATATTATTTAGTTGATTTATGAGTTAATAATTAGTGAATTAATTAATAATTAATTCGCACCACTCATCACTAGTCTATTTGTCAATTGGACTAAATACAACTAGTTCAACTAAGTCAAACTGAACACAACTCCATCAACTCCTCAATCAACTCCACCAAACTCAATCACTTGAGTTCTAACTGAAGTCCATCAAGCAATAGCTCAACTAACCCATAAGAAAAGCGTATTTCCTTCTCGCAGTTGCATGTGCCACATCCGTAGCTCGAACTGAAGTGCTGCAAGAGGATAAGATAATGTTTATAGTCCAAATATTATTAAGAGCTAATAATATTCGACTGTTATATATTTAGACTGGCAGTCTAAAAATAGACTCCGCCATATGTCTAAAAATAGAAGTCCATCTATTTTTACCAACATGACCAATCATCCATAAATAGCATCTTGCAACTCATAGACCATGATCCATATGTCTAAAAGTAGACATAGTCTAAAAATAGACTTTGTGCCAAAAATAGCCTGCAGGCCCACTTAGTGAAGGCGACTTCTTTTCACTAAGCTCCATCATCTTGTTGCATTTTCAACATTTCTATGTATGATTAGCCCATATTAATCGGAAACTAGTGCATCCAAAACTGTGCAATCCCTTCAAGGTTTAGTTCCTGATTGCATGCATGATATGTACAACTCAGAAAATTATACAATTGATAGTACACTGCCCCTGCACTCTAGTCTCAACTGAGTCTTTCTCTGAACTGACATGCATGAGTTTCTGATGAGGGAATCTTCAGTTAACTGGAGTAGCACTAGTTAAATGCATTAGTGCACCAACTGACTGTTAACTCACTAATAGTTCCTCAAACAATTTGGAACTAATTTAACTTAACTTAGCTCAGTAAACTGAGCTGTCTAATTACAATTCACAATTAACTCATATTGGACCCCTATAATATAGGGATAACATATACATGACTTCAGAAAGACTTCCAACTCAAAATTCCTGAGTTAATTAAGTTAATTAAACTTAATTAACTATTTACAAGTTTCTAAGAGAACAAAATTCATATTTAATTCTCAGTTTAATTCAAGGACATATTAAACTGGAATTTATTGTTTCCATTTCTCAACAATTGGCACACCCCAAAGCCCATTATGGAAGGGAAGGCAATTATGAAATTCCTACCTGTAGTCCATGATTAGGTAAGCTCATTTAATCGATTTCTCTAATAACTTGTTGTACTGGAAGGCTAGGGGACGCATTGGATCTTATGTGGGATTCTAGATGGTTTTCATTGGGGTTTGGTCTCCCTATACATGGTCCTAATCCTCCAGAGGGCTACATTGGCACATGTAGGGTGAACGTTGAGAGCCATGGGACTCCACAACAACAGATTTCACACCATGGATCCCCATATCTATCATAGGTTGCTCATGGTTCACTTATTTGACAAGGAGGATGCACCTGATCTATCATGCCTAGTAGGCCCTAAATATACACCATACACATGAAAGATCATCTAGGACATGCACGATGATGAGGCGTCACCTACACCATCCATTTGGGGAATTTTGAGGTCTAAAATGGGCCTCCTAAGAAAAATGTACAACCAAAATAAAATTTATAATAACCAATAGGATTCAAGATGATGATGTCAACCATGGGGGATGATTCACCATTTTTTGGAGTAAAAAAGTAAAAGGATTAAAAAATAATAAAATAATAAAACTATTTTTTCAAATCGTATTTTCAACTTATCTCCCTAAGGTTTTACTCAAATTTTGAGCAGGACTACTCATTGGATACAAAATTTGATTCTTCATCCAAGGAGTACCCATGTTGCATACTTTCGATAGACCCTGCTAATGAGGAATACATGGAAAAACGTGATTGCAATCACGTTTTTCATGTATTTCTCATTTTTCATGTAGTAGGGCCCATTGAAAGTATGCAACATGGGTACTCCTTGGATGAGGAATCAAATTTTGCATCCAACGAGTGTTTCCACTCAAAATTTGAGTAAACCCATAGGGAGATAAGTTGAAAAAATAGTTTTTTCCTTTTTCCCTCTAAAATTTGATGATGTAATCTAATATTATTTTATTATTTCCACTATTATTTTATAATTTCCTTAGGAGGCCCATTTTAGACCTCAAAATTCCCCTAATGATCCTAGTCCTTTCAGTCGATCTAAAACTTCTTCGATTAGTTTGGAGACCCATGAGGACACCTGTGTGCCCCCCACATGTCATTTGGAGCACTACAAGTTATTACAAGAGGCCAACCCCTTGTCCACTGCCTTTTAAGGTCCTATTCTTCATTGTGGCACCCATGGACCTCATTAGGCCTCTTAGAGGTCCCTATGACATACATAGATTATTATTTGACCTCTTGAGAGGCTTACTTTTTCATTTATGAGCTAGTTTGGTGTGCTTCCCACCAAAAGTTGAATTATTAGCACATTATTTTATTTTTGGGGATTTATAGGACAAGGAAGCTAATTTTAACTCCTAAGTTGTGTATAAATAGGAGTGATATGAGTTCATTTCTCATCATCACTTTGGATTAGATCTCTCTCTTCTTTAGAGAATTTCACACTTTTTCTGGAGGATGAATTGGAGCATTTATGGATGAATTTTGATGTATGGTTATTGGTCTATCTTCCGTTGGAGCTTCTCTATTGTCATTTGTGAATGGTTGGACATAATATACTACATGTAAGTACAAAATTTTGATATTATTCTTGTTACTTTTGTCATATATGCTGGATTGGGATTTTCGTTGTTTTAGGGCTAATTGTTGCATGCAAACTATTGCTTAATATTGTTGCATTGTCTCTATTATAATGTTTTCTCCATGTGTAGCCCATGTAGTGTAAGAAAAATCTCCTAGGCATAAAATCTGACCTTGATAAGCCACTACTCTTGTGCATTTGAAATATAAACGCTGCAAGATTGGTTTCACTTGACCTAGAGGGTTTGTGAAGTAATTTTGTGGCCTCCTTGACTGGGAACCAAGAAATTTTACACATAATCAACAAAGAATCCATTATCCCAAGGATTAAGGCATTGATCTACCAAGGGTGGTCACCAAAACTCTTATTCATTGACCTTCTCCCAAGTTTATCCACATTAGGGTGCCTAGGGCATAAATTTCCTGACAAGCTAGCCACTAAAACAAATCGATCTCCTAGGGTTTCCTGTGTTGGCCTTTCCTCTAGCCCTCATCCAAATTTTAAAACATTCCAACAAAGGAATTGGGAGAAAAGCTAAGACCTATCTCCAGGGCCAAAACTTGCCCTGCCATCCCCAATGCTAGCACTTCCAAGCGTCAAACCAATGTCTTTGAGTAATTATATCTTCTTTAATCCTCTCTCCACCTTGTCTAGGGTAAGAATATAATTGGTTGCTACATTTCTTCCTCATTCCCTTTATTGGGTCCACTTGACCCTGTGTGGTCCCACTCCTTTGAAAGAGCATTCTTCACTAACCATCCAGGATACCAATTCTAACAAGGAGTTTAGGGATTTGGAAACTCCTTCACACGCATTATCCCATAAACCTAACCCTCAAATACTCTCTTTGTTTCCTTAAATTACCTAGTACCTGGCTTACAAATCAATCAATATTTATCCTTCAAATTCTAGGAAAGGGTTATTCTAGTCACTCATATCCATTAACTTATCCTTCATTAGTGAATCCACACAAACCAAGCCTCCTCCCATCGGTGAAAGTCCATAAATAGAAGGGAGCCTTATTTGTGGTGACAGTGGGCTAAGGCTCCATTTGTTTCCCTTGGCCTAACATTTTCCCTGTAGGGAACCCCCTTAGGTCCCCTACTAGTTTGAGAAATAACATTTTGGCACAATTGATGTGGACATGAAATGTGTACTTTGTTCCCGATATGAAATTATTGATATATCATTTTCCAACTCCATTGGAGGAACGAAGTTGTAGTTCCTCATTGAACTTCAAAGTCAATGCTTGTACGGTGAAGCAGACATTAGAGAAGGAATTTTAATTCACCCTGGTGACTCCATTTTTGCATTATATGCAAGATCATGAAAAATGGTTGAAGAAAGTATCCACAACATTAGCCCCAAATAAGAACAAGACCTATGGGAAAAATTGGATTCGTGGTCTGAGCTTTGTGATCATGTGATAGAGCATAAGAACGTGGACTTCATACTCAATGTTTATATAAAGAGTAGATAAAACCTAAGGAGTATGAAGAAGGACTCACAAATTATCTCTTCTTTGATCTTGCCTATTATACTAGTGCATTTAATTCCTTGTCTCACAAGATCATGGAAAAATATGGCTCATTACCAGATGAAAATTTGGATGACCAAGATGACCAAGAAGATGAGGATGGCGAGCAAATACAAATTATGGAATTGTGTGTGAATATTAGTGAAGTGAAAGACATCTCCCCTCAGGATGACGAAGAGTTAGATCCTAAAAGCCTCCAAATCACATAAGAAATATTGGATGAATATAGTAGGGCATGCAGGTGGTTAGTAAGGGAATGTAATTCTAATGAAGTATTCTCTCGTTTATATGATGAAGAGGTGAAGCTTCATAAGATGAAATGTGAATATAAATAGAACCCTACTAATGCTCTCCTCCTATAAGCATATTACCAAAATCATGTAACAAATACCTTAGCCATTGTTGTTCAAGAGAAGAGAGAAGAATATGGGTCTCACTCCTTAACCAACAAATATGAAGATGACCTTGGGAATCTCGAAGATGGGCCCTCGTTCATGCTGCAGGATGGATAGGATGATTATGAGAGCACATGCGTTGAGGAGAATGAGGCTATGGAAAATAAGGCTGAGATTGGACTTACCTTTCTCAAGGGTATCACTCTTGATCACTCCTTTTGAGAACCTTCAAAGCATGATATTACAAATAGTGATTGTGATGAGGAGTTCTTGAGAGTGATCATTCATTCCACCATTGTGTACTTAGAAGGAAAGCTCAAGACATCTAGATTGACCTATTTTAGTTCTCCTAGGACTTCCCTTTACCTTGGATGGAGATCATATTTTCCCGTCTCCCACCCGCTTCATTCGCCATGTGACTATGTCCACATTCGACTTGGGAGTTGATGCATGAGTAATCATACTAACATGCATGTGTATATTTATGTGATGATATGTTTGTTGCACTGGAATTATGATTACACTTAGTATCAACCTTACTATATGCATTTTAGATTAGGATGCAATGCATGTTGATTTCTGCATCAGAACTAACGACATATGATATTTATCATGCTATATAGATGCATACTTTCATAGTTTATTTTATTTTGATTTTATATCCTAACATATAGCATGTGCAATCATGAGACGTCGTGAAATAATTTTTCCCCATGTTTTTCCATCTATTACATGTACATGTGACATGTTTATGGTAGACAAGAGATTGTTGCAGTTCTCGTGACCTCCTGTTTGTTGGGTTGTGTTATATTCTTTCCACGACTAACCTACGTAGTGAACCAGGGGGTTAGAGGGGGGGCGGAGCCCCCCTTCGTTGCAACCGATTGTGCATCGGGGGGTTTGTAGGGGGTTTTTGGACCCTATAATTAGGTTGGGCGAACCTACCTATGGCTTTTCGGTCCATGGTTTTGACAGCGGTGGTTTCGGTCCATGGTATTGGATGCTTCGGCATGTATAATATGATATTGTAACATTAAAGGAATATAAATGAAAAATTCAGCTGAGTAATCCCGTTTTGGGATCCAGTGGGAAATCTTCTGTGTATATGTGTTTTATGTGTTATGCTCTCGCATTTTTATTTTTTCCTGTGATTTAGAATTCGTATGCAGGTAATTTCTGTACGGGGTTAAAACCTACATTTGGTATCAGAGTTGTTTTGGCTTCAAGGGGACGCCTTTGTTGCTGAGGGGTTTCGTTTTCATTGTAACTTTTCTTTTGGGATGTTTCATATCATGAAACTTAGAGGATACAGATAAAAGTTATTCTTTTACCTATTTCCAAAATATCAGACATTATTTCCCTGTAATTTTAAAAATATGCTCAGAGGAAGTTATGCTTCCTAAATGCTCCTAAAATATGCTTGAAACATCATAGCATGGTATTTTAGCTACAAATTTCTTTTTGTAATGTTTTAAATTTTGAAATATGGAGGAGAGAGAGAGGATATATTAAGGCACTTGCGGTAGAAATTTCAGATCTTGTTTCCCTATAATTTGAGATATATGATCTAAGGTAAATAGTATTTCATGAATGCTCCTAAAACATACTTCAAATAAGCCATATTGGTATTTTTTCTATAAATTTCTTTCTCAGATGTTTTAGACTATGAAATATAGAGGAGACATAGAACATATGTCCAGGTACATATAGTAGAAATCGTATACCTTGTTTCTCTACAATTTCAGGTATATGATCTAAGAAACTTATTCTTCTTGAATGCTCCCAAAACATGCTTCAAAAAGGTTAGCTTGGAATTTTTGCTTCCTTCTTATATGTTTCAAACTGTGAAAAATGGAGGAGATAGAGAATATATCTCTAGGTATGTGTGGTAGAGATTTCAAACGAAATTTTAAAAATTGGTTATGTGGTATATTTTGCAAGTTTGTTCCTAAGAAAAAGAAATAAGTTTTGAGAGAAGTAGACCTGGTGAAGGAAGAAGCAACAAATAGGCTCGGAAAAGGTAGAAGAAAATAAAAAAGCTCATGAAGGAAGAGGGATCAAATGCACTTGGTGAAATTAGAGGAATCTAATAGACAATGTGAAGAAGAAAGAAAACATAGTGAAGTAGGTTGGTACCTATGAATATTTTTAGTAGTAGGGATTGATGTCTCCGTTAGATTGGCCTACAAAGAATCAAAGGAGATTGTTGTCTCCTATAGGTTGGTCCGTATAAATATTGTAGTAGAGGGGATTGGTGTCTCCTATAGGTTGGTGCCTACAAATCTTGCAGTAGAGGGGATTGGCATCTTCTGTACATTGGTATCTACAAGGAAGGAGAGGGGATTAGTGTCTCCTATACGTTGGTTCCTATAAAATATTTCATATAAGGAAATTTTTTGGTTTTATCCCATAATTTTTTCCACATATATCTTGTGTTACTTATTCAATTTATCATATTAATGTCTGATGATGTTTGAATGTTTAAATAAGTAAAAAATTTCATTATATTGATTCACCCCCACTATCATTATAATTGTAAATCCAACATATAAAACTATAGGAAAGGAATATGATGCATCTTAAAATGTTATTCAAAATCTTGTGAGATCAAATTAAATGCATGGAATTATATTGTTGTAAGAAAAATTAAAATATGTCATGGTTCTCTACATGAATTTGCAGTTCCATGGTGATATCACCAATTACATTGTTTACTAGGAGATTCAAGTAAAGACATTTAGAATACCAACTACAAAGGATTAATCTCGATAATTAAAATGTTTTTTACAACATCCAATACTCATAGATTCTTAAGGTTGAATACTTTAGCATGATTGGTTCCATTAAGATGACATGCATAGATATTCAAATACTCAAGTTTCCATAAATAAATTTTGTTTAGAAAAGGGTTTAGGGTCAAGTTGTAAAGTATAACTTCTTACCTATGCTCTTTAACTTCTGCCCAATTTTCCTAAGACAAATGTTATTCTTTACCAACAACATTGGCTTGATTATTTTTCCCTGCCATTCTACTATCTATGATTATTTTGACAACATGGTAAGTAACCTCTTCATGAAAAGCATCGGATTCCCCGCAATAAGGAAAATCCTCATTCACTTGATTTACAGATTCAAGTGGATTGGGAGGTCTCTTCTCACTAGATTGGCCTTTTTGCGACCAAGTATTATTACTTCGATTACTATTATGATTCCCAGGATGAAAATTATGCGCTTGAGTCATTTCCATATGAACCATCCTAGACTGCAAAGTACTTATTTCCTTAGCATGGTTAGAGATTAATTTCACTTGGTTAATCTCCATGCTTTCAATTTTTTGTAGTAATTGTTTCATATGGTCGTCATCAAATTATTTAACCTCTTTTTCTTTAGGTTCTTTCAATTTAGTCGGAGCCTTATCAAAACCTGGGATATCAGACTTCCCAGATGCCTTCTTATCTTTTTCAAGCTCTATAGGTAAATTCTGAGAAACTTATAATCATTATTCTTATCTCGTCCCAATTCATAAGATGTATTAGGATTAAAAGCATCGATATAAAAATCTAGAAGAGATTTATCAGGAGGCTTATAATCTGTAGATATTTCTTTAATAATACCATTAAATCTCTTGTTAAACTCTTTAACCGTCTTGTTTTCCCTCTTTTTTATGACACTGATAACTTTTACGAGATGTCTCTCTACTCTCTCATCTCCATACATTTCCTTAAAGGCATTAATGATCGATTGCAAAGAATCAAATGAGTTATCAGGCTTTTTCGTAAACCAATCCAAAGAATCTTTCTCTAAGGTAAGAACAAATAGACTCATTTTTACATCTTCATTATTATAATCAGTAGCCCTTGCATACTTACCTAAAGATAGGTCAATTATAACCTTGCCACATCATCAATGATTCCCACATGGTAATCACATAATACTTTGTGTGGAATCTAACACGCTCACTTCACCATTGTGGACAAATCCATGTGGATAGACACACTCCTATTAATAATTAGAGGTCGACCTATTCCACAACTCAACAAAACTTTAAACTTAACCAAAGGGTCTTGATACTTGACTTGGAGGTCAACCCAACCCCAAATTACTTCCAAAGCTCAACTCATAGTCCGCCTGACCTTACCTCTAGGGTGACTAGACACCATGGCCCCAACAAGTTCGGCTTCTGACTAGTAGGCCTGCCCGACTGCTTAGCCTACACGCCTTGGGTTAAACATGACTTCACTCGAGATTCATCATTTTCAACTGGCCCTCCCGACCCCGACTTGGCAGGTCCTATAGGTGAATTCAAGTGTATTTTGCAAACATTTTTCACTTAGAATTTTTTCGAGTTACTTCCCAGTTTACACAAATGTCACGACATTCAACTAACTCATTGAAAGATGTACAAGAGTTATAATAATGAAACTCGAAAAAATAACATGTACAAGAGGGTGCACTTTGTGAATATGCATTTGAGTTAATTTCTCTAGAATCACAAGAGAATTGAGCAACTCCCTCGCATAGTAGAAAAACATGTTCCTATAGTTAATTAGCTCACATAAACGGAGCAATAAACAACAAACAACCAACAAATCACACTCGTTTTTTTCATGAATAGAACATAGAAATTTATGCTCACACAACACTTACAAGAATTTAACCATTTTTCAGACATGGCTACAAGAAATCCAATATCCATTAACACACAGGAATTCACATTCCTTATTATCAATAGGGCCATTGACCCATTATCATGCACATGTACATGTCATTTAAACATCAAGGTCATAGTTAAATAATTATCTCGTGTGACAAATAGGTTGGAAACTAAGAGTGGGACTTCAACTCTTCGCCCAACCATAGACATGCTACAACCACTATTACTTGTAGCTGTCACCCTCGATCCAGATTCCAAATCTTGAGGTGGAGTGCTTTCGAGGGAAAACTTCAACCAATAGAACAAATGAAACAAGATTTTCTCAAGGGCACCCTACCTTCATTAACCAACTACATAAGCTTATGCTCAATCTTTTCAATCCTTTCAAACAAGATCAACATTCATACTAGGATACCACTGTATGGAGAGTTCAAATCACTTTCATGAGAAGAGATTCCACTAGAAGGGAAGATTCATTAGCTAGATAAGCTATTGTTCGGTTACAAAAACTACCTCTCCAGGTACTTCATCAGAAACTCAAGCGCTAGATATTTAGCCCCAAGGAAACTTCTAGTGTTTCATCAACCCTTTCAAATACTTGAGTGCCTCTTCCTTAACTAGTAGTTTCATCAATCTACAAGCTTCCCAATGGGTTCTTTAGCCTTCAAGCAAGTCATTTCTATCTCTCTTTTTTTTATCTAACAAACCTATTCCAGGGTTCTTCAGTTGCTTTCTAATATTTGAAGGGCTTAGAAACAATGATTTATAAACATTACCTTCTTTGTGCTCTCACCTCCACCCTTGGCGGAATGTTTTCCTACAAAAACATTCTCTGAGTGTTTTTCCTTCCACTTCTTCTATGGGAGACCATGAACGAGAGAGCATGTTCTCTTTGTGCATTTTCCTTTAGAAAAATCATAGCACCACTCCTCTTTCTCTCCATATTTGAGCGAGAGTCCCCTTTCCCGTTTTTTCTTATGTTGTGTATGCTTGTCAAGTCATCGTGTGAGAATGTCCCCAAAAACTAATGAATTGTTTGCCAGTCAACCACTAGACAACACAATCCATGCCTCTCCTTAAATTTTTGTCCTTTTGTTTCTTATAGTTGGATCTTAATGTTGGCATTATGACATAGGTTTGACACTATGGCACAGGTATTTTCCTTGATGGCAACTCACTCAGATGGAAGATCATAGTTCAGGCTCTCAGAATGGAAGAAAACGATATATACGCAGGTTCCTCTTATCAAAATCGCGTATACACGCGGTATTGCCGATCAAAAGTCGCGTATGAATATGCACGCACTTTCATACACGGAAAAGCGCATACATGTGGGAAAACTTATTTGGTCCTTGGTATTTGGACCTATGGTTTTGGACCATGGTATTTCGTCCAAAAGTATTGAATCCAGGTATTGCACCCCAAGTATTGGTTCTAAATGGTTTTGGACCATGGTATTGAGTAAGGCCTAAGACTATAAAATGGGAAGGAGATCATTAGGCAAAAGCATTCACTTAAGTATTGAATATCTAATGAAGAGCAAGATCTAGAATGGGGTTATGGTGCATAGCTGGATCTGAGCCAAGGAGGAACCTGAGCGCTAAAAGATGGATAAGTTCTATTGATGGGTCAAGATCTTAAGGCTTGAATAGTAGTATCTTTGTGTGATTTTGATCTATTATATTTGGCACATGATTTGATCTCTAAATCTGATAATCTGGGTATAACTGATGTCTGAATAAGTGAAAAGAGTAAATTATCTTTTATAGATCTGTACGCAGGTTCGGCACATCAGAGGTGCGTATACACGCAGGTTTAGTAAGTGAAGACAGCATATACACTGGTTGACCTTAATACAGTAGCGTATGCACGCAGGGTTCTATATATCGAAGTAGCGTACATCTCGTGAAATAAGTTTTAGCTGCTTATGTTTATTGTTGTAGTATTCTGGCTTCAGGATTGGTTTCTGGTTACTGTTAATGTATTCTGGTTACAACATTCAGAGAAATAATTGTTTGATTCAGTTTTGATTGAAGAAAAGGAGATTGGTTGATGGAGATATATTTGATGTTTGATTAATGTTATTGATGGATCCAGTCTAAAAATTTATGAAACGTCGTCCGTGGAAGTAAAGAGAAGGTTGTAGCCTTCCGTAGGTCAGCACCTAAATACTAGTACCTCAGCTAGTACAAGAGCTAAGGGGGTTGTAGATCCCTTCCAGGAGAAGCTGGAGAACGAGA
The DNA here is from genome assembly GCA_000404065.3 of Pinus taeda. Classification (NCBI taxonomy): domain Eukaryota; kingdom Viridiplantae; phylum Streptophyta; class Pinopsida; order Pinales; family Pinaceae; genus Pinus; species Pinus taeda. The sequence goes on along the minus strand of APFE030232486.1, from coordinate 40,406 downwards.
GAAGGTTGTAGCCTTCTATAGGTAGTAGCCTGCATACTGGGATAAGACTGCACGAGTACAAGAACATTGTAAAAAGAAGTTTCTAATTAAAGGAAGATAGAGACGAATTGCGGCAGGTGGTTTTCACCCACATTGGGTTTCCACCTTATATCTTGTGTTCTCATGTGTGATTGCCTGTTCTATTTTACTGTTCCTGGTTACTGTTTATATGGTTTGATGCACAGATTAATGATCAACATTTGAAGAATAATTTAAATTACAAGTCTGTTGGTTATACGCTTGTTTCATTAACTGCAATTGCGTACATATGCGGTTTTTACTAACTAAAGTAGCATATACAAATCTGATTGTAAAATGAAAAATAATTGACTTGATAATACTGATTCACCCCCCCCCCCCC
>APFE030232486.1:18508-39673 GCA_000404065.3 Pinus taeda | reverse complement strand
CAAGACATATGTCAGAAGAAGAGGAAGAATCAAACTTTGTCAAGAACCTTCAACGAGGTTCTAGAAGATTCAGAGGTAAGCTACCTTTCAAATGTTTTTCTTGTGGAAGAGTCGGTCATTATGGAGCCAAGTGTCCTCATAAAGATAAGCTTGACAAAGATAAGGAACCAGTTAGATGGAACAGAAAACAAAATGTAAATAAGAAGAGCTATTATACACATGAAGATAGTGATGGATTTTCAATTAGTGATGAAGATGAACAATGTAATGATTATAGACTTTTGATGGCATTTGAAGATGATGATTTCTTAGATGCTATAGATGAAGAAGGTCTTTATGAAGAAATTTCTAAGCTTAAAATTTGTTTGGAAGAAAAGAATATGATTATAGACACTCTGACATTCCAACTTGCTGAAAGGGAAAAACACAGTGAAAATTTAGAATGTGAAATTGTGGGACTTAGAAAAGATATTGAAAAAACAAAAGCCCTTAATCTTAGATTTTCTAAAGGATCCGAAACTTCAGATGAGATTATCAAAGTGCAGCATTCTCCTCTAATCAAGACAGGTCTTGGATATTCTGAAGAAACATCTCAAGCACAGAAGCCATCCACCTCCAAAAGTTATCTAGATGTAGCAAGGAGAAGTGAACAGGCTGACAATCGACAACAAAGGCATAAAGCAGATCACTAGGTAAATCAAGGTCAATCTACTTCAAGGATGAACAGAAGTTACAACCAACCGCAGGTAAATCACTCTCAATTCGCCTATGGAAAATACAATCACCTGGACGGTAGGTTTGAGAATCGCAGGAATTTCTTCAATGGTCAATGTTTCTCATGTCATAACTTTGGACACAAAGTTGCTCAATGTGTTGCCTACAAGACCGTCATGACTAGAGAAGCACGAAATCAAAGGAGTGTAACTGGGATGATGAAAAGGACTCACAATAAATTTTCTGCCCTTGAAAATGAAATAGAATGTTCTATTTGTAACAACTTCGGGCATGAAGACTCTGAATGCAGGAGTAGGTTTCGGCAAACAACTCAGAAGGAGCAAGTTTCATTGAGTCCCAAAACATGGAGAAAGAAAGAACTGCAACCAGAAAGATGTGGTATAGCCTTATATGCAGAAGGACAGGAAAATCAGTGGTACATCGACAGTGGATGCTCGAAACATATGACAGGTGATAAATAAAAACTTCAGTCATATAGTGCATTAGAAAAGGAAAGGAAGGTCTCATTTGGAAATGACACCCCTACACTCATAAAAGGTAAAGGTTCTGTTCTTTTAAAATAAAAGGTCAAAGCTGGAAATGTTATGTATGTTGATGGCTTAAAGCATAATCTATTGAGTATCAGTCAAATGTGTGATCAAGGAAATGAGGTAATATTTTGATCAAATGGATGTATTGTTCATGAGCTTGATACAGGGGAAATAGTGATCAAAGGCATAAGAACTCCAAATAATTTATACATACTCAAGGGAGGACAACAAAAATGCTATCTAAGCAAGAATGATGAACATTGGCTATGGCACAGAAGATTGGGGCATCTAAGCTTCTCTCAGATAAGGAAAGCATGCAAATATCAGGCGGTTTGTGATCTCCCTAACATCAGAATTCCAGACAATACAATATGCAAATCATGTCAGTTTGGCAAGCAAACCAAAACTAATTTCCCTAAGAAGGAAGGATCAGCTAGTAAGCCACTTGAACTTGTCCATACTGATGTATGCGGTCCATCCAGGAAAAGGTCACCTCGAGGAGAAGAATACTTCATATTATTCATTGACGACTTTTCCAGGATGTGTTGGATAGGACTCCTAAAGCATAAAGATGAAGCTTTCGAAAAGTTCAAAGCATTCAAAGCCTTGGTTGAAAATGAATCAGACCGCAGAATCAAATGCCTCAGGTCTGATCGAGAAGGGAAATTTACCTCAGATGAATTTTTTTATTTTTGTGAAGAACATGGAATAAGAAGGGAATTCTCTACTGCAAGGACTCCTTAGCAAAATGGAGTAGTAGAAAGGATGAACAAAACGGTTCAACAAATGGCTTGTGCTATGCTTGATGAATCTGGAACTCCTGCAACCTTTTGGGGTGAAGCTGCATTTGTTGTTGTTACTATTCTCAACAAGAAAAACGTCCGAGTAAACAACACTCAGACTCCTCATGAACTTTGGTACGGTAAGACTCCTACAGTAAAATACTTCAAAATTTTTGGAAGCAAATGTTACATCAAAAGCGCTGATGAAAACCTTGGCAAGTTTGAACCTAGAGCAGATGAAGGCATTCTCCTTGGTTACTCTCCCCACAGTAAAGGATATAAGTGTTACAATAAAAGACTTGGAAAAATTGTTGAAAGTATTGATGTAATGGTTGATGAAGAAGGAAATATTCCTAGGCAGGTAAAATCCGAAGATTTCAAAGATGATGAGGACTATCCTTCAACATCAAATCAGACTTATGATGAAGAAGAAACCGATGAGGCACCAGAAGAACAGATAAGGGTAGAAGAAAAGACTCCATCCAGGTACGTTCAGAAGAATCATCCAGAAACTCAAATTTTGGGGTAGAAAGAGGCAGGTGTAAAAACAAGAAGAACTATCTCAGAAGCTTCAAGCTATCTAGCATTGCTTTCCTCCACTGAACCACAAAATGTAAGTGAAGCATGAAAAGATGAATGCTGGGTCAAGGCCATGAATGAAGAACTTGAGTAGATTGAAAAGAATAATACTTGGGAGTTGGTTCCTAGACCAAATGATAAGAATGTCATAGGGACAAAATGGATATTCAAAAACAAAGCTGAATGAAAATGGAGATGTTATTAGAAACAAGGCTAGACTTGTTTGTAAAGGGTATGCTCAACAAGAAGGTATAGACTTTGAAGAAACTTTTGCTCCGGTTGCAAGACTTGAAGCCATAAGAATGTTCCTTGCTCTTTCTAGCTTTCAGAAGTTCAAATTATTTCAAATGGATGTGAAATCTACCTTTTTAAATGGGGACTTGGAAGAAGAAGTGTATATTTGAGCAACCAGATGGATTCATCCTTGGAAATGATCGAAAACTTGTATGCAGACTTAAGAAGGCTCTCTATGGTCTTAAACAGGCTCCAAGGGCTTGGTATTATCATCTGGACAAATACCTCCATCAACAAGGTTTTTCAAAAGGATCAACAAATAGCAATCTATATGTAAAAATTGATAAGGATAAATTGCTAATACTTGTCGTATATGTTGATGATATCATCTTTGGTAGCAATGAAGAAGCCATGAGTCAAAACTTTGCTTTGGTAATGTAGAAAGAATTTGAAATGTCCTTGCTTGGTGAGCTGACATATTTTCTTGGTCTACAAGTCCAACAAAATAAAGACGGTATATTTTTATCACAAACCAAGTACCTCAAAGAGATCTTGAATAAATATGGCATGGAAGATTCAAAACCAGTAAGTACCGCCATGGTAATATTGTTATCACAAAACCTAACCCTGACAAGTTGTTGATCAGGTAGACCTTGAGTAACTGTTTCAAACCAGCTTTTAGTTGAGGCTTAGCCTCCTCAACCTGAGAGGGCTCTCTCACTAGGTTAAAGATTTTGATAATGGATTAGATGGCTAACTCTATGAAACAAATGAAGGAGTGTAAATGGTTGAAACATAGTCAATAAACATCCATTGGGCTTATGGAGTCAGAAAATGCTTAGTATGACAACAATATTAGTTGAACATGGAAGTCAGGGCATCAAAAGTTCAATGTATCAGTTAACACATAGAAAGATGTAGGAAACACATTCTACAAATGCATGAAGGTAGTTAGATCATTGCCAATGAGTTCTAAGTATCATACATTATGTTATCACTAACAAAATTTCAATGCCAAATGTCTTACATTTGTTTGATGGTAAAGCACATAAATCCTTTTCAGCAGTTTCGCAGCACAATATGCTTTAAGTGATTTCGTAGCGCATAATTCATATTTTGCACTGGCTGCGCTACGAAATTGGGGATTTGTCCGAAACCATAGCTCACCCATATCACCTTTGTATCCTATGGGTTCTGTGGGAATATCTGAATCATGTCACAGTGCTGGATCTTATCATCAATATACAAATAATACTGTTGTGTTTCATTCTCAAGGTTTTTCCTATAATCCCGTTACATTGGCCGAAGTTCTGGTATCCAGTGGAGGTCAATATCCTAGCATGCCTATTGTACAGAGTTCTGCTTCCCTTCAGAAATCTGCATCTAGTGAGAATCTCACAGGGGAACATACATCAGGTTACCTAAATTTTCCGTCATCAGATTGCCAAAAAGGAGCTATACATGGTAGTATCTTTGATGAAAATCCAGAGTACATCAGGAAATGGTTGCAAGGGTTGGAGAGAGAACTTTTAGTGATATTGATGAAGCAAGTATCATTAGCCCCGCTCAAAGCACATATATTGACAGGGAATGGACAGACACAATAAAAAACCTCCTGTATAAGGTTTCCCCTATGCATTCTCCGATGGAGAGCACAACCTTGAAGGATTATTCTAATAGAAGCATAGATTATCCCAGTGTTGCAAATATCTCTGATTCATGTTCTGTTTCACAAACTAATTCTTCGCAACAAGAATCATATGCATAAACTAGTCACCGGCAAGATAATGTTCATACAGGGAGCTCTTCCAAGCAGCTGTTAGTTCAATGTGCAACTGTAATATCTGAAGATAAAAATAGAAAAGCTGGTCAGATCTTCAGTACCAAGGACTGGTTCATGTGGTAGGAATATTCCCATGGATAATGTTGTTATTATAGATGATGAGGATGATGACACTGGGACAAGTACTTGTGATATAAGTTCAGATAATGAACAAGATGACCATGATTCATGTATAGAAATTAATTCTGGGAATGTAATTTCTGATACAGAACTAGATGGTGATGATGAAAGCATAGAAATTGATTCTAGTTCTAATAAAAATACAAGTTCCTTATCCAAGCAAACTGTAGAGCAGAATCCTAACGCTTGGCCACCTAGTTCCCAATCTACAGATCTTTCTGAGGACGATGATGATTGTCAAGTTGTGTTTGAATATGGCAGCCAACCACCGTTTACTTCAATGAGAGCAACTCATGGGGAAATACACCAAAAGTGGGAAGAAGCAGTTTTACGGAAACGAAGTGCACAACGCTCAGTTACGAAGGCAACGAGTGAGGTTGATCCAATTGAGCAGATTCAGCTGTTTCTCTCCTGGTGGGAATGGATTGATGGATGTATTATTGTTCTTTGTATTGTTTTCCCTCTTGAGCTGTTGGTATCGAGGCATTCTCTATGTCAAAGGGTGGGGTAAATGTATTATGATTTAATAATCATCATCTGATTGTTTCATTGCGACTGTGATATACTGTATTTCCCTATCTATTACAAATGCAGTGAAATTAAGAGTTTCTCCAGTCGACAGCAGCGTGCGCATGAAGCACAACCATATCTTTATTTGGCTCTGGCCTCCAACCTATCGTTTATAGGCAAAGGGCGACGGATTTTCCAATCAAATGTACTAAGACAATTTAAATACACTATGTAAAATCCTCATATTTGCTGGCAGTGAAGAAAATTGTGGCCCGTCTTCTCCTTTTGGTTGTTTCAATCGGTTATGGTGTGGTTAGGCCTACTCTTGGTGGGCGTACTTCAAAGGTGCTTCTTCTTGGTGCGACATATTTCCTGGCTTCTGAGTTGCTTGATGTGGTGGAGAATGTTGGGACAATTAATGATTTGTCGGGGAAGACAAGGATGTTCCTTGTCCTTCCAATTGCTATTTTAGATGCATTTTTGACACTCTGGATTTTCACTTCTCCGTCTAAAACACTGGAGAAGCTCCAGGCAAGGAGGCGGTTAGCCAAGTTGGAAATTTACAGGAAATTTATAAATGTATTGGCAGTGGCTGTCATTATTTTTGTGGCTTGGATATGAGCTGTATTTCAAGGCAATGGATCCTTTTAGCGAGCGTTAGCAGAGTGCACGGATCATAACTAGATTTTGGTACATGCTGTCCTTTGCTCTACTCTGCGTCCTTTGTGTGTTGTGAGCACCATCTCAAAGTTCTACACGGTATGCTTACTCAGAAGAAGTTGGAGAAGATTTTGATGAAGAGGTGCTTAAGCCATGAACAGTGGCGATCATTTAGCTATGAAAGGAAGACTGTGTTTTCGAAATTACACAGCAGTTTCGTAGCACGCTATGAAACTGTTGTAGGTGGTGATTTAAACGTAGAACCAGCAGTTTGATATTATGAGCTGGAGTTTTTGAAAAAGAGACACTTGTCCATCACCACAGCCTACAGCATATTTAAAACGTGGCCACGTTCCGTTCCTTGGGTTATTAAAGGCTCAGAAAGGTGTTGTTCATGTTCGAGGAAATTATGGAAAAGAAGCCGAGAAGCAGGGAACATCTCCTAAAAACACGGAGCAGATCAAAGCCTTCAGTATCCAAAGCCAACATGGGACATTAATTGCTCATCTCATGCCATCTCAGCCAAATGAAGAGGAAGCCAAGTGTCAAAGTTGCAAGGAGGAATCAATTTATGAAGAAGATAGAATTAGAGTTTTAACCAAATTAGAACTCTTTATAACTTCTGTTAGTGGTTGTTGTATTAAATAGTTTGTTAAAAGCAGATAGGTGTCATTAGTGGCAGTCATCGAGCTCCCCTCATGCTGGAGGAGGAAGCTCAAGTAGTTAGAGTCATGTTTCTATATATAGCTGAATCATCTTTGTAACAAGGGTTGGATATTTTGAGAAACAGAGTATTGCTTTGGATTGTGTAAAAACCTAGTTTAGTAATATAATTTGCTGCTTATCTTCTCAGGATTCTTACAGTGTTTCAAATGCTCAAGATATGTGGTTTTGCTTTATGTCTAATTTTTTTACAGTTGTATGAATACACAATCACTCAGAATTCACTTATGCTTCTCTGATTTCCTGTGTGTATTTGTAAGCTGATGTTTCTATGAGATGTTGTTTTGAGTATTTAAACATTACATGCCCTGACTTCTATGCATGAGCAGTGTTATAGCTTACTGAATATGAACAACTCCATACGCCCAATGGAAGTCTTTGTAATGTCTGTCCAGCCAACATGTTTATTAAATGTACTTTACAAGAGTTAGCCCTCTTATCAACAATCAAAATCAATAACTTTTTTTTGAGAGAGCCCTCTCAGGCTAGGGAGGCTAATCCTTAGTCAAAAGATTGGTCTGAAACAGTTACACAGAGTCTACCTGATCAGCAGCCCTTCAGTGCTTGATTTTGTGATAACACATTCATACCACTGCAAATAAGGAAATGAGGACAAACATAAAACAAGCCACCATTGAACTCTTTCTGAATCCTGAGAAGTAAAGCCAAAGTCTGTATTCATAAAAACATAATCTTCTACAATGACACAATATGAGTGTTTTCTCTAAAAAATTCCAACCCCCTGTGCATTACATCTCTTTTCATATATAGAGTTTCCTTACAAGCTTGAATTCCTTCCTCCAACAAGAGGGGAATTCAAATTTCTCTAGACCTGACACCTATTGGACTTTAAAAAAACTATTAATTACAACTGGCTGTAAACTGACAGTCTTAGAGACCTAATTTGACTAGGAGTGTAACTCATTATCTATGTTGGAAACAACCTTAGTTATGAAAACAAACTCGTTCTTTGACATCTGTCCCTCTTCATCTTTGGCTTGAGTGATGACTTTAAACTTCATGTTGGCCTTTGATTGCTTGTCCTTTAACTGTCCCTAGATACTAGGAAAATTGCCCCTGTTTTTTCTGCTTTGGTCTCCAAAGTTGTTCCTCGAATTCTGCTAACCACTTTATCCCTTTTAATAACATGTGATGCCTTGAATTAGATCAAAGGTCCTGCTCATATACTCGTGATAAGACAAAACCCCTTAGATGCTGGTTGAAGCATGACAAATGTCTGAGCTATGAAATGACTATTGTTTTCGTAGCGTAGAGTTTGGAGTAATTAAATGCCTCTCATTCTTTGAATTTTCCTTTGCCTAGTATTCAAAACTTCTAAGGTGGCCCTTTTGTATCTTCTGCAGCAGCATTCTTCCATAATGGTTCCCCCTTTTCATTTCAAAATTGATTCAAAAAAAACAAAACTGGCAGCTTCAACAGTTTCGTAGCGCACTACGAAACTGCTGTGTGATTCAAGAACACAGTTTTTGGTCATTTTTTGGGATTTTTTTGATGGCTTATCCATATTCTATGAGCCAAATAATCTGACATTATCTATCCAAAATAATCGTCAATCTTAAAAAAGTAAACTTCACATCAAAATTGTCTCAAAATTAATTCACTTACTATCTGCTTCATTTATGTTGAGGTTGTTATTCTGGTTCATTTAGTTGAATCTTCAAATCTTCAATCTGTCTTTTCATCATTCGGATTCTAATTCTTAATTTTTCATTTACCTTTATGATATATCTTGCCTCTTTTATTGCAGGGACAGTCCAAGTGTAATATTGGTGATAATTGCACACTGCTTCAACTCTTGGAACTTTTCCATCTTCCCAACTGGCTATCACTCTTTTGAAATGTGCTTTTTCAACTACATGTTTCCTTGCCCTTTTTTGAATTGGGAAATCTCAAGATTGGCTGACACCAATTTCTTTTTGATCTCCTCAAAGCTACATTCTTCCTCATGAGTGATAACTATCTTGCCTCTGTCATCTTTGTCCACTAGTGATGATTGTACTGATGGGACCACCGGCTCTTCAAAGAATTCTGCAACCTCCCCTGTCTCACTTGATTCTTGCTCTGCCTCTTGTATTCTTCTTAAATGTATAGTCACAGGTCTTCTTGGCTTGAACACAAACTCTGATACCTGGTCATCAAATTGAAGCTTTTTAGAAGATTTAACTCTTTTTGTTTTATTCTTACCTGCTTCAAGTAAATCTGCTTGGACCAGAGGAGTCTCTTCTATGTCGATAGCCTGGAGGAGATCATTCAAACTTCCCTTTGAAGTCAGGCTTTCATTAGCAATCACAGTCTTCCCCTTTTCCTTGGCTAATTGACTTCTTGTTACTCTTCTTTGGATAGTTTTATCAACAAACTGCTCTTGTACCACCTTATTGATCTAAACCCTCTTCCTCTGTGACTGTTGGGTTGTGTCTTGAACTACTAGTGGTGTCATAGGCTCCCTCACCTGCTTTGCTTTCAATTTCACAAATCGTCTTGATCTTGTTTCCTCCTGATGACTTACTGCTGGTGAAGAAATCTCCTTAGCCTTAGGGCTAAGTCCTGTTTCAGTTTTAAAGCCTGTCATAAATAAGAAAGCAAACCATTCTCTTCCAATCTTCTAAAGCTCATGTAAAACAATCAACTTGATCAACCCATGATGGAACAAGGAGGTCTCACAAGCTTCTTTCTTCAATTGAACCTTATCAGACATTTTGCCTAAGCTACGAAACAGATAAAAAGGTAAATCAAGAGATATTTTTCCAGTGAAATGTAAGAGGAGCTTAAAATGGTAAGAGTACGCCTTATGATATCTTCCCTCACAGGTAAAATATCTTTAGATGCATGTCAGCAAGTTGGCATATGAATCCTTTACATAGCTTCTGGGCACTAATTTGGTTAAGTCCGATCATATTAATTCTGACTTCAAAAATTCTTGGCAGGGTGCCATTTCGAATTTAAAGTTCTTGAACCATATTTCCTGGCCTCTTGGTATCTCGGTGACTGCAGATATGACCTCAGGAGAAATTGGAATTACTAGCACTCCAACTCTTGAATTCAAACCAGTGAAATTGAAAGCAAAATCTTTGGTTACTTGAACGTGACCACCTTGAATTTTTTCGCAGAATCTCCAACAGCCCACCTGTTTGAATGCATGTTCAACCTCTCTGCTTCTCATGAGCACATCTAAACCTTCAGACTCAACTCTAAGACACCGGCCTGATCTGTGATTTTTCCTTTCTTCAGACATGTCTATGAAATCCCTGCAAGGAAACTTGAAGATAAACCTGCACTGTATTGGTTTGAACAATGCCTCGCTTGAATTTGAAACTGAGAACTGCCTTGCTTGAGCTTTCAAAAAGTTTTGATGAGTGTCATCCTTAAGCTTGTCAATTGTCTTCTTATGCATGAAAGGAACACGGGAAAAACCAAGACTGACTCACCTCACCTTATTTTTTTGAAATTTGAAAGAATGCATACAAGACATCTAACGAATCTAATGATGAGAATGAATGGCTGCATGTGATAAGCATGGTTCAAGGACTGACACGTGGTGATGAAATATTAACGGATTTTGATGGAAAAGATAGCTAGACAAGATCTGGCATGAATCCCCGATTTCGTAGCGCAGCCAGTGCAAATTCTGTGTTGTGCACTACGAAATCTCCTAGTTACGAATCCCTGTTTTCATAGCGCACATAGTGTATTTTTATGAGTTTGCGCTACGAAAAATCCTAGTTGATTTCGTAGCGCATGCCAACTTTAAAACAGTCTTAACACATGACACCTATGAACCAATGTGGGACTAATGATAGTTAAAACAAGATTGTTGACTTTATTTAACAATGGGAACAAGATTCTATCCTATGTTTTAGACTCCTTAAACAAAACAATAGAAATGACTTGACCAAGACTGACTTACAACTTTGAAACCATACAAGTTGTCCAATTTTTTTTTTTATAGTGATAACAAATATGACCGAAGAGTAACTAAAACATGTTGTGTTATATGCAAAATACAAATCAGAATGTCGATGTAATGTTTTGCAATGATATGAGATGCAAACATGCCATGCTCAAATAAGCAAGACAAAAAGAGTAACCAATGAAGTTTGCTACCCAATGCCTGTAAACATAATAGTTAGACTTGAAACCAATGCCTCAAAAATACACCAACCTCTGAAATATTTTAAGAGAGATGATATCAATACACAAAAGATGTTGCAATGATAACTTATATACATGTTCCCCTTTCATAATTGTTATATCAAATCATATTATGTCTTGGGACTTCTTTTTCCACTGCAAAGATGAACAATATTTCACAAAAGAATTCACTTAATACTTCACCATTAGCTTAGAACTGATGCTCCCAAGACTGAGAAGTGATTTCTTATGGATATTAAACCTTAGAAAAGTGTTTTCTTTGTACTGAAACAAGTACATCAGATCTCGAAAATCATATTTCAAATATCAAAAATCATATACCAGACCTTAGAAAAATACTTGGAAAGTCACTAATAGAAAAACATATGAATTTATTAGCCTCTTATGGTCAATGTGCAATGATCTTAGGATTATTATTATTGCCTTATGGTATTTATTAAGTCACTGTAGCAATATGCTTCAGATCTAATTATTCATAGCAGTCAAGAATGATGATAGAAAGAAAACCTCAAAGGCTTAACAACCCTTCTTAAACAATTGATATGATAGTTTTGGTACCCAAATCACAACAATGAGGCTTAAGGGATAGTGGTAGGGGAAAGAGGATGCTACAAGTAGCTTTAAGGCTAGAAGGAGGAACCGTATAGGGAATGAAGGCTGCTGCAAAGCTAAGGCAAGGTTGCGGCAAGGTTGAAGGCAACAACAGGTAGAAGGAGGAAGGGACAACGACAAAGAGATGGAGGAAGAAGAAAGTTAGGGGCTGCGACAGAGGGAGGGAAGCTGAAGCTGTTATAGGCACCGGAGAAGAGGAGGTAAGCTGCAAAAAAGAGGAGCAGAAGGCTTGAGCGGATGAGGTGTTGAGGAGATTGTAGGGGTTGTTTCAAGCCTTAAAAATTTTAGAATTTTGCGCAAAAATTTTTGAATTTTGAATTGAGATATTTTTTCCTTCAATCATTCTCCAACAATTATTATCAAAACCCTAGATCTAAATGCTTCAATGAAATATCTAATCTTTTTTAACCTTGTAAACAAATTTTGAGTCCATATCTTTCCCTCCAGGGTCTAGATCTGGCTCAGATCTGAAGATTTCCTTGGTTGATTTCTCAGATATATTCCTGCACAAGTGAAAAGAGAAAAAACCAATACCCAATATGTACAAAAACCGAGAAAATCTAAAAAACCCAAGTGTTAAAATTCAAAATTATGTTACAAAACTTCAGATCTACACACATAAATTACAGATCTATACAAATAATCTACATATCCATACAAATAATATAAAGATCTATCAGATCTGAAGAGTATGAGTCTAACTCCACTCCTAGATCTGTAGATCTAAGGTGCTTCCTAGCTAGATCTAGCTATTTAACACAATTTGTTAAGATAAATAATTTTAAAAGAGGCACTGGCCTAGAAAACCCTGTAGGAGAAGCTTCGTTAGATAAATCATGTGGTTTCAATCAAGTGAGCTCTTCAGATCTTATGCTTTAGGAGTTGGTTGGTCCAACTGAGGACTTCCTCAAACACCCAAATTTTAAATCCGAAATATTTCTGCACACTTAAAGTTAAATTGTTAAATCAATAGAGAAATAAGATAAAAATAAAAATTTCAAGAATTAGAGATACTTGCCAATTCAATCCAATTAAAATTCTTATCCTAAATCAAGTAACCTAAGCAAGGTACTGGTGCAATAGATTATTCTACAAGAGATATTAATCAACAATTTATTGAAATAATTACCAGTAAAATAAAAAGAACAATATTACCATAAAATACTGGAGAGGAACATCATCATCAAGTAAAACCCCAAAGACTTCATTTGTATTATTCCAAAATGGAGTACAAGAGAGCTTCGAGAGCTAATACATGATCTAAAAGATCAGATAAAAATACTCTAACACCGACCTCTAATTTATAGATAAATTATCCAACGGCTAGTTCGCTTTATCCCCGTCAAAATAATCTTGACCATTGAAAAATATTTGATTATCTTTTATTCTCGTCCGTCGAAATTATTTACTTTTTGAGGAATTTCGAATTTTTCATTTAATTCCTTTTTAATTAACTCAAAAATAATAATTTTGATTTAATTACCTCAAAAAATTGACTTTGACTTAACTACCAAGGTCCAAGGGTCCAAGATTTCTTAAAATTTTCAATATTCCCTTGGCCCCGGACCTTTAAAATTTATTTTTTTAAGACCCACTAATTTTACCTTTGGAAAATTTAAATTTACCTAGGACATAAAATTAATTAAATTTATAACTTAGGATTTTTAATTTAATTTTGCCAAAAATTTTCATTAATTGACTTATGAGGGGATTAATTATTTTCCAGCCCTCTAATACTTAGCCATGGTGTCTAATTAGGAGATACCATGCACTAAATAATTTTTACATCCAGATTTTACATTTTAATTCATGAAGGGGGAAAACCCATTCATTATAGACCCTAAAAAGAAATACCAATTTCTACAACAAAAAATATAATCTAGTAGACCAAGTGACCTGTAATAAAATAATCTAGACAATTATCTAGGATTATTCCCAAATTACTTTTACATAGATTTGACCTAAAACACTAGAACTCACCTAAGATCTTAGTGACAAAATCCATTCTAGCTTTGGGGTAAGAGTGGAGGGAAAAAAATCTACCGATAATTTGTGTCTAGAGACACAAATGAATCAGTGAGACAAAAAACCTCTTAGAATGGAGATAATCACCAAAACCATAGGTTTACCTAGGCTATTACATACAAACATGATCATACTAGGATTATTTACATTATACATATGCAAAATGGGTTGACATATTTACAAAACTGCTAACTGATGATGAAATCTGAAAGGGGCAAACACTCGAACATGATAGGAGTTTACTGCTATGGAGTCGTTGACACAAAGTGGTCAAGATCTGGCTCTACTTGAGGACACATTGCTTCATCAAAGGAATGTGAGAATCCAGAATCTGCATCCAAGCAACACACAAGATTATATAAGTAGCATCCATCCAAAATTCATCATATAATATTAAACACATGAAAACAAAATCTCTTCATCTATTAGCTATTCTACTAACATGAAATGTAAATCTAATCTAACTAGAAAATGAAATGTTGAATTAACAGGGTGTAGGGTTAGAGATACAATACAAAAGATGCCCTGTGGCATCAGATGTGTTCAATATAGTGCATATTAAGCATTTGTCTGTTTTCAGGAAAATCTGTGGGTTGTTTTCGGATGTGCCATGTCCAATCCTACATACGATAGGACTTTGTGTTATCTGAAAATCGAGTTGCTTGTGGTCATCAGATGCATCAAACGGCTTCCTTATTATTTTTCTTTTTGGCTTCAAGCCTTTCTTCATGGCAAGCTATATCGTTGATGATGTGGAACATTCTGCTTGTGAACTTTCGGACAAAGTATTTAATATATTTGTAACATGCCCCTCTTCATTCTGCATCTGTTTTGTGATAAATGATGGATCAGTTTCACAAGTGTTATGAGTTATAACTATATCCTTTTTAATTTCTTCTTTAATGGAGTCAACCACTTTCTAAGGATATTCATAACAAGACAAGACCTGCTTTAATGAACTGGAAGAGTTATGATATGTTGAAATCTCCTTAATTTTCTACCATCTATCATCTGGATCAGCCTGAAACTTCTGTACCTGTGATTTTCTTTCTTCCAACCTCTTATTTATTAATTTAGCTTGATTGAGCTTAATTTTCACGAATCCGTTTTGCAGAGTGATATGATTGGCCTCCATAGTTTTCATTTCCCGAGTGTGCTTTGCTTCCATTGCAATCATATGATTTTGAATAATGGACATCTTATTAGAATGATTAACTTCCCTTATCTTTAATCTGTTTTCGATGGTATCCATTCATTCCATATTTATAACACATGGTGCTTGTTTTTTCTCTATAGCCAATAATCTATTCTGAAGAGATATTTGATCAACTTCCATGTCCTTTATAATTTTGTCATTCTTCGCTTTCATGCCCATGAAGCAATTTTGCATATAGTTTATCTCTTTCTCATGATGATTCTGCATGTTAGTCCTCATAGCCTCCATCTTCTGAACACACTTTTCTACTATGGTGGCTATGTGATCGGAGTGATTAATTTCCATGACCTTCATTTCCTTAATGTGTTTTTCTTCTATAGCCAACAACTTATTTTTCATAGAACTCATTTCCCTGGCGCAATCTTCTATTAATATAGCTTGGTTAAGTTCCATGTTCTTGATGAGTTGAGTCTGGTTGTCTTCCATATTCTTGATTACCTACGATTGATTTTAAGGCATATCCTTCTCATGGCCAAAGTTATTGATACCATAGGAAGTTGTAAAAGGTCTAACTTCTTGACTATGCTCTTTAACTTCTGCACAATTTTCTTGAGACAAATGCTATTCTTTACCAACAACATTGACTAGATTATTTGTCCTTGCCATTCTATTATCTATGATTCTTTTGATAACATGGAAAGTAACATTTTCATGAAAAGCATCGGATGCCCTGCAATAAGGCGAAGCCTCATTCACTTGATTTGCAGATTTAAGCGGGTTGGGAGGTCCCCCCTCACTAGATTGGCCTTTTCGCTACCAAGTATTATTACTTCGATTATTATTATGGTTCCTAGGATGAAAATTGTGTGCTTGAGTCATTTCCATTTGAACCAACCTAGGCTATAAAGTACTTATTTCCTTAGCATGGTTAAAGATTAATTTTGCTTGGTTAAGCTCCATGCTTTCAAGTTTTGGCAGTAATTTTTGCATAGGGTCGTCATCATATTCTTTAACCTCTTTTTCTTTAGGTTCTTTCAAATTGATCGAAGCCTTATCAAAACCTGGGATATCAAACTTCCCAGATTCCTTCTTATCTTTTTCAAGCTCTATAGATAAATTCTGAGCAACTTTATAATCATGATTCTTAGCTCATCCCAATTCATAAGATGTATTAGGATTAAAAGCATCAATACAAAAATCTAGAAGAGATTTATCAGGAGGCTTATAATCTATAGATATTTCTTTAATAATAACATTAAATCTCTTGTTAAACTCTTCAACCTTCTTGTTTTCTCTCTTTTTTATGACACTGATAACTTTTACGAGATGTCTCTCTTCTCTCTTATCTCCATACTTTTCCTTAAAGGCATTAATGATCGATTGCAAATAATCAAATGAATTATCAGGCTTTTTCGTAAACCAATCCAAAGAATCTTTCTCCAAGGTAAGAATAAATAGACTCATTTTTACATCTTCATGATTATAATCAGTAGCCCTTGCATACTTACCTACCCAAGAACCAAAAGCTTTCAGATGAACATCAACACTAATTGCATTATTTCCCTGAAAAGAAGGCATTTATCAATCCCATTCTCTGGAAGATCATTAGGATAACCTTGAATATTAGCAAAGTTACAAGGGGCGAACACGTCCATGATGACTTGCTTAAAGGAAAATGGAGGGGCCAAATGGATGCTAGAGAGAGAGATCCATGCTAAAAAAAAACAAGAGATCCATAAGAAGCAAGATTCTAGCAGGAATTCTTGTAAGAAATGAAAGAAGTGGAGCCACCAATTGAACATGAATCTATCTCCAAGATCCAAAAGGAAAAAACTGAAAGTCAGTCGAGAGAAGCAGATGGCTAATAGGGAGAGTTTCTTGTCTCGGAGTAAATGGATGAATAAGTGGAGTTGTCAACCGAATAGAAAATCAACCGAAATTTCTAAGTGCTAAAGGTGCAAATGAAAGAATTAATGAGATGACAAAAGATAAGGTTATTAAAAGATGAAGAAACATAATGGCACCAGAAAATGTTGCATTGATAGGATAAGAAATGATTAAAAGACTAAAAAGATGAAGATAAATGTCATAAAGCCAAGGTCCAATAAATTGGTCCCCAACAACGGCGCCAGAAAATGTTGTGTCACTTAACAAGCTAATGAATGGCGGAAAAGATTAGATGATTAGAAAAATGTCACGAGGACTAAGGAAAGAAAAACTATATCCCCGACAACGATGCCAAAAAAATGTTGTGCCTCTTGACAGGCTAATGAATGGCGGAAGTGATTAGATGATCAGAAAAATGTCGCAAGGACCAAGGATAGAAAAACTCTAGCCCCGACAATGAAACTAGAAAATGTTGTCGCCAAAAGTGTACACCAAGGGCCACAACGCTTAGGGCAAAGGTTGTCAGTCTAATATTTGCCCACTCCATTCTATCTATCTCCTAGGTAAGCTAGGAGGGGTAGTACCTAAGGGGTGAAAGATGAATGATGAAGGAAAACTTCTTGGGAGCCAACAAGTTCTAGGAGATGCACTAAGAATTTTCTTATTAAGTTGGCATAAATGAGGTTGATTGAGAAATGATTTTAAGGTATTCAATTAGATAAGACAATTTGGATTAAAGTTGTGAGACCAATGCCTTTAATCACAATGTCCGGAGGAATGAACTTGTAGGATGAAAGGTTTATCAAGTCAAAAGATAACAAGTGTTGCTTAATGAAAACGAGTTAGAGAATGTAATGCAAGACAAGTTAGACAAAAATGCAAGATAAGCAAATGAAAAATGCTTCAATGAGATTATGAAAAGTACTTCAATAAGAACAATATGAAACTACCTGCACACCAATATATCAGATATTTCTCACTAGATTATAAGATCTCAATTATGAAATTTGTGAGTACAAGAGTAATACATGCAAAAGAACTTAGAGAGGAATCTAGAAATTCCAATTTGAGTTTTCTTAGAATTACAATAATGAGGGTAATTATGCTATTTAATAATTCGGGACAATACTCTCTCAATTAGCACAATTAATAACAGGCATACAGAAATATGAAATTTCTAACAATGATCTCTAATGTGATCACAAAGATGAGATTCCAAACACATAAAGAGATACAATGACCGTGCATGGATACAAATGCAAGGGAGAAGATGAAATGCAAAGCAACTGAAGATTAGAAACACACAATGACATGGGATGAGTGAAAGTGTTAAAACAAGGCTATCCACAAGATATGAATGGAACCACTGAAATTAACTTACCCAATGCTGCAAACACACAAATATTAGTCCTTGATGAGATAATTATCCATGAATTCAGATTTTTCCTCTGCAAGTTTAACACTACTGTGATTTATAAAAGAGTCCCAACAGAGCATATGATATCGGTCATAAAATTGCTTGGAAATATGACAATTTTCGGTAGCTAATTTAGAAACTAAAAGCCATGCACAAAAGTCACCTTTATGTTAATTTTAGATCTGACTTCGATAAGATTCCTTCTCTACTTTAATAATGCAACAATTTTGTAAGGAACGATGATAAGTATAGGAAGGATATATTATGCAAGAGTTAATATTCCCGAAGAGTAGCTAGAAAATGTTGTGTTATATGAAAAATACAAATCAGAATGTCGATGTAATGTTTTGCAATGAGATGAGATGCAAACATGCAATGCTCAAATAAGAAAGATGAAAAGAGAAACCAATGAAGTATGCCACCCAGTGGATGCAAACATAATAGTTAGACCTGAAACCAATGGCTCAAAAATACACCAACCTCTGAAATATTTAAGAGAGATGATATCAATCCACAAAAGATGCTACAATGATAACTTAGATACTTATTCCCCTTTTGAAATTGTTATGTCAATTCATATTATGTCTTGGGGATTCTTTTTCCACTGCAAAGATGAACAATATTTCACAAAATAAATCACTTAATACTTCACCATTAACTTCAAAATGATGCTCCCAAGACCGATAAGTGATTTCTTATGGATATTAAACCTTAGAAAATTGATTTCTTCCTACTGAAACAAGTACACCAGATCTCGAAAAGCATATTTCAGATATCAAAAAACATATACCAAACCTTAGAAAAACACTTGGAAAGTCACCAACAGAAAAACATACAACTTTATTAGCCTTTTATGGTCAATGTGCAATGGTCTTAGGCTTATTATTATTGTCTTATGGTATTTATTAAGTCACAGTAACAATATGCTTCAGATCTAATTATTCATTGCAGTCAAGAAGGATGATAGAAAGCAAAACTCAAAGGCTTAACAACCCTTCTTAAATAACTGATATGACAGCTTTGGTACTGAAATTACAACAGTGAGGCTTAAGGGATAGCGACAAGGGAAAGAGGATGCTACAAGCAGTTGTAAGGCGAGAAGGAGGCAGCATGGAGGGAATGAAAATTGTTGCAAGGCTAAGGCAAGGCTACGACAGGGTTGAAGGCAACGACAAGCAGAAGGAGGAAGGGACAATAGCAAGGATATGGAGGAAGAAGAAAGGTAGGGGCTGTTGAAAATGCAACAAGATGATGGAGCTTAGTGAAAAGAAGTCACCTTCACTAAGTGGGCCCGCTGGCTATTTTTGGCGCAAAGTTTATTTTTAGACTATGTCTATTTTTAGACATATGGATTATGGTCTATGAGTTGCAAGATGCTATTTGTGGATGATTGGTCATGTTGGTAAAAATAGATGGACTTATATTTTTAGACATATGGGCGGAGTCTATTTTTAGACTGCTAGGCTAAAAATAGAAACAGGCGAAATATTATTAGCTCTTAATAATATTTGGACTATAAACATTATTTTATCCTCTTGGAGCACTTCAGTTCGAGCTACGGATGTGGCACATGCAGCTGCCAGAAGGAAATAAGTGTTTCTTATGGGTTAATTGAGCTATTGCATGAAGGACTTCAGTTAGAACTCAAGTGGTTGAGTTTTGGTGGAGTTGATTGAGGAGTTAATGGAGTTGTGTTCAGTTTGACTTAGTTGAACTAGTTTTATTTAGTCTAACTAACAAATAGACTAAGTGATGAGTGGTGTGAATTAGTTATTAATTAATTCACTAATTATTAACTCATAAAGCAACTAAAGAATACATTAGTTAACTCAGTGCATGGACAGTTCAGTGGAGACAAGTGTTAGAGGTGAGTGAAAGGGCAAGACCGCTGTCAGTTGTGACTATAGTTGTGCATGAGATTTGCACAGTCAATTGATTGAGTATTGCCAATGAGGATTGCGTAGTGTCACACAAGGGAAATACG
Organism: Pinus taeda; assembly: GCA_000404065.3. Classification (NCBI taxonomy): domain Eukaryota; kingdom Viridiplantae; phylum Streptophyta; class Pinopsida; order Pinales; family Pinaceae; genus Pinus; species Pinus taeda. The sequence continues at coordinate 19,706 of APFE030232486.1, read as the reverse complement.
AGTTTGGATCAGCCACTCTCATCCATTATCAACAGGTATTGCGCAGGAGGCAGGCAAGCAGCGGAGGAGATTTGAACCTGTGATTGATTCAGATCTGAGCTAGTTTGTGTGTAACTGGTGGAGATAGTACTGAGTACTTGCGAGGAGTATTGTACTATGTATTGTTACATGTTCTCAATCAATATAATATACAAATAGTTGGGGGTTTTCAGTTGTATGCTTTACCCGTGATATACGGTGTTGATATGTGTGATTGATGCTTCAATGTGCGCATGCGATTGTTTCTTTAACACTACAAATTGATGATCAACGTAGAGGAGGTTATGTATTATGCATGGATTCCACAAATAATGTATAATTAGGATAATATCTGTGAATAAGTGTCATATTATTCAAAATTTCTACATGGTATCAAAGCCAAGTTGATTTGTAGAAAAAGTTCTACAGGATATCAAAGCGAGGATTGATCATGAGATCTATTATTCAGGAAGTGACTACGTTTTATTTCTTCAGGCAGATTCTGTAATCGGGCCAGGTAGCCTCTGGATTCATCCTTCTTTTGGAAGGTGAGATATCCGGTGAATTCCCATACAGTTGATCTCTGTACGAGAAATACTTTGTTCTCACGAATTTTAGATCAGAAGCAGTTGAGTTTTGAGCTGGTGGAATTCGAATTTGCAGCAGTGTTTTCTTGGTGTCGAAGTTGAAATGTCTTTCAAAGGATTGCGATTAGAGTATGCTCTCGAAGGCAGCTCGAATTATATTGCATGGAAAGACAGGATGGAGGCGGTGTTAGATGACAATGGGTTGAAGGAGTTCATAGATGCGGATGTACCAAAACCTACTGATGCTGCCCAAGTCGAGGATTGGCAAAAGAAGACAGCAAAGTGTCGAAGGATTCTCTTGGAGGGCGTGAGGGATCACATTGTGTCCAGCCTCCATGGAAAGGCTTCTCCATACTTGATGTGGAAAGCGTTGACAGATCTATTCCAAAGCAAGAGCGACCAGAGGAAGTTGACACTCAAGGATAAACTCAGAAACATAAAGTGTGAGAAAAGCGACAGTATGCCCAAGTATCTCACGAAGTTCACCCAATGTCGGGATGAGCTGGGAAGTGTGGGGGTGACTGTCGATGATGAGGACTTGGTGAGCTTGGCTCTCCTTGCTCTTCCAAAGAGTTGGCATTCCTATCAGGACT
>APFE030232486.1:0-14385 GCA_000404065.3 Pinus taeda | reverse complement strand
TTATGGATGATTGGTCATGTTGGTAAAAATAGATGGACCTCTATTTTTAGACATATGGGCGGAGTCTATTTTTAGACTGCCAGTCAAAAAATGGAATAGTCGAATATTATTAGCTCTTAATAATATTTGGACTATAAACATTATCTTATTCTCTTGGAGTACTTCAGTTCGAGCTACGGATGTGGTACATGCAACTGCCAGAAGGAAATATGCTTTTCTTATGGGTTGGTTGAGCTATTGCATGAGGACTTCAGTTAGAACTCAAGTGATTGAGTTTGGTGGAGTTGAATGAGGAGTTGATGGAGTTGTGTTCAGTTTGACTAACTAGTTGTATTTAGTCTAACTGATCAATAGACTAAGTGATGAGTGGTGTGAATTAGTTATTAATTAATTCACTAATTATTAACTCATAAAGCAACTGAAGAATACATCAATTAATTCAGTGCATGGACAATTCAGTGGAGACAAGTGTTAGAGGTGAGTGAAAGGGCCAGACAGCTGTCAGTTGTGACTATAGTTGTGCATGAGATTTGCACAATCAATGGATTGAGTATTGCCAATGAGGATTGGTAGTGTCACACAAGGGAAATACAAGTTTGGATCAACCATTCTCATCCATTCGCAACAGGTATTGCGCAGTGGAGGCAGGCAAGCAGCAGAGGAGATTTGAACCTGTGATTGATTCAGATCTGAGCTTGTTTGTGTGTAACTGGTGGAGATAGTACTGAGTACTTGCGAGGAGTATTGTACTATGTATTGTTACATGTTCTCAACCAATATAATATACAGATAGTTGGGGGTTTTCAGCTATATGCTTTCCCCGTGATATACTGTGTTGATATGTGTGATTGATGCTTCAATGTGCGCATGTGATTGTTTCTTTAACACTACAAATTGATGATCAACATAGAGGAGGTTATTTATTATGCATGGATTCCGCAAATAATGTATAATCAGGATAATCTCTGTGAATAAGTGTCATATTATTCAAAATTTCTACAGGGGCTAAAGCAGAGGGAAGGGAAGTTGCTACAGGCAGCGGAGAAGAGGAAGTAAGCCGTTGAAAAGAGGAGCAGCAGAAGGCTTGAGTGGATGGGGTGTCGAGGAGCTTTTAGGGGTTGTTTCAAGGCTTAAAAAATTTAGAATTTTTCCCAAAAAAATTTGAATTTCGAACTGAGATATTTTTTCCTTCAACCATTCTTCAACAATTATTATCAAAACCCCATATATGAATGCTTCAAGGAAAGATCTAATTGGTTTTAACCCTGCAAACAAATTTTGAGCCCAGATCTCACCCTGCAGGGTCTAGATCCGGCTCATATCTAAAGATTTCCTTGGCTGATTTCTCAAATCTATTCGTGCACAAGTGAAAAGAGAAAACCCCAATACCCAATATGTAAAAAATAGAGAAAAACTCAAAAACCCAAGTGTTAAAATTCAAAATTATGTTACAAAACTTCAGATCTACAAAAGTAAATTACAGATCTATACAAGTAATCTACATATCCATACAAATAATCTATAAATCTGAGGTGTATGAGTCTAACTCTGCTTCAAGATCTATATATCTAAGGCTCTTCCTAGGCAGATCTATCTATTTAGAAAAGTTTGTTAAGAGCAATAATTTTAAAAGAGGTATTAGCCTAGAAAACCCAGCAAGAGAAGCTTCGTTAAATAAATTTTGGGGTTTCAATCAAGTAGGCTTTTTAGATCTTATGCTTTAGGAGTCGGCTGGTCCAACCGAGGACTTCCCCAAACACCCAAATTTTAAATCTGAAATATTTCTGCACACTTAAAGTTAAATTGTTAAATCAATAGAGAAATAAGATAAAAATAAAATTTTCAAAAATTAGAGATACCTGTCAATTCAATCAAATTAAAATTATTATCCTAAATCCAGTAACCTAAGGAAGGTACCTGTCAAATAGATGAGCTATTAATCAACAATTTATTGAAATAATTACTAGTAGAATAATAAGAACAAAATTATCATAAAATACTAGAGAGAAACATCACCATCAAGTAAAACCCCAAAGACTTTGTTTATATTATTCCAAAATAGAGTACAAGAGAGCTTCAAGAGCTAGTACATGATCTAAAAGATCGGATGAAAAATAGACTGACACTGACCTTTAATTTATAGATAAATTCTCCAACGGCTAGTTTTCTTGATCCCCGACAAAGTAAGCTCAACCGTTGAAAAAGATTTGATTATCTTTTAATCTTGTCCGTCGAAATTATTTATTTTTTTGAGGAATTTTGAATTTTTCATTTAATTCATTTTTAATTAACTCAAAAATAATAATTTTGAGTTAATTACCTCAAAAATTTGACTTTGACTTAACTACCAAGGTCCAAGGGTCCAGGATTCTTAAAATTTTCAATATTCCCTTGGCCCGGGACCTTTAATTTTTATTTTTTTTAATATCCACGAATTTTTCCTTTGGAAAATTTAAATTAACCTAGGACATAAAATTAATTAAATTTATGGCTTAGGATTTTTAATTTAGTTTGGCCAAAATATTTAATTAATTGACTTATGATGGGTTTAATTTAGCCATGGTGTCTAATTATGAGGGACCATGCACTAAATATTTTTTACATCAAGATTTTACATTTTAATTCATGAAGGAGGAAAACCCGTTCATTATAGACCCTAAAACAAATACCCATTTCTCCGACATAAAATATAATCGAGTAGACCAAGTGACCTGTAATAAAATAATCTAGCCAATTAGCTAGGATTATTCCCAAATCACTTTTATATAGACTTGATCTAAAACACTAGGACTCGCCTAAGATCTTAGCGACAAAATCCATTCTAGCTTTGGGGTAAGAGTGGAGGGGAAAAACTCCACCGATTATTTGTGTCTAGAGACACGGATGAACCATTGGGACAAAAAACCTCCTAGAATGGACATCGTCACCAAAACCATAGGTTTACCTAGGTTGTTACATACAATCATGGTCATACTAGGATTATTTATATTATACATATGTGAAATGGATTGACATCTTTACAAAATCGTTGATTGATGATGAAATCTGAAAGGCGCGAACACTCGAACATGATAGATCCCTTTTGGCGAAAAAATGGGTGTACTGCTATGGGGTCATTGACATAGAGTCGTCAACATGTATTTTATTCATCATGACACAATGAACTTGACCAATGTGATTGAAAGGATAAACTTTGGCGAAAAAATAATATGCTTCTTGTGGCAATAAAAAACACTCAGTTCTTCCCAACAGGATCAATCAAAATTCATTATGAAACCATGATTGACAAATAGAGCAATCTCAAATATGTTTATATAGAGTAATAATGTACATGAGCACCATGTGAATAGTTAGTTTCCTATTGACTTCATTGTTTAAAAGTTAAAACTCTCCATTATATACATACAATCAATTTTTTTAAGGGTGGTTCATGGACGTTGGGTGGCCACTACATCCACGGGAAAAATCAAGGCAAATCGACCCGAAGGGATCTACCCACCGATGGCCAAACAAGCAGAGCCTAACCCCAAGGGCGTCAAGGAGATTTGACCCAGTGACCTCCCAAATGGCGAGATACTTAGCAACGGGAACTCGACCAATTGAGCTAACCCTTGGGACTCTATACATACAATCAATGTTTTCCCATTCTTATTATTTTTTAAATTTTCATGAATCTAAAGTCCTCCTATGACATTAAGACCTAGCTAACTTGCTGAGTGAACATGATAAGACCATTTGCTAACTTTTGCATTTGAAATTAAAATCTTTCCAAGATTAAAAAATGTAAAACTAATAACCTTACAAATTTAGTTTCCAACATAAAACCATTTTTTCTTATTAATTTATTTTTTTAATTGTGATGAGAATATTATATGAAATCAAAATCCTTTCTTGGATCACGACCTGTATAGAAGGTGAATACAATGAAAATCTTGAATGTGAATATAATGAAAATCCTTCAAGGTTAGTCATACCTGTAATTTGAGGATGGTTTTTATTGTCAATATTTCACAAGGTCTTTGGAAGTGTAGATTCTCCAAAAAAACATGTAGATATAGACAAAATTTACACTACATAGCAAACTCATTATTAAAAAATAATTGCCAATAAAAAAAATACCATTTTTCATTAAGACACAATTTTACATTCAAATTTACATCTTTATTAACAAATATCATCTACAACAAAATTATTTATATTAAACAATTAATATTTTAAAAATAATAATTTCTTATTCTATTAATTTATGGAAACATAGCTTCAAATAATCTAAACCCTATAATTCTGTAAATTTAACCCACCAAAATATCTTTACAATTTTAAACGCTAAAATTCTCTAGATTTAACCCACCAAAATATCTTTACAATTTATTTCCATTCTCCATTTTACAATATAAAGTTTAAACCCTAAAATTCTCTAAAATTTAGCCTACCCAAATATAACCATTATTAACTTCATTATTTAGAAGTAACACGCTGAGGAATGCTTTACGCAGCATTGCTGGATTTTAAAAAGCTCATGACCATTAACTCCATTATTTAAAAATAACACAACAACAATAGTTTATGATAAATTGGTGGGTGGGATTTAACTAGATAGGGGTTAAATATTATATTACATCGTAACCTATATTCATAGCAACATTTTCGTGAATATTGTATGATTTCTCCAATGGAATGGAATGGAGGTTCGACAGAATCGTACTTGACGAAGAAATACTAATTTGAAGTTTTTTGTCGTGTACTTTTCTTCTTTCTTTATTTTTTCATTTTGGAGACTTTGTTTGAATGGATATTTTCACTCTCGGATCCTCTACATGTGACTGCTCCACATCAATCTGAGGCTCCTCAACCTTAGGAGCTAAAATCTCTTCAACCGCATGTAGCTCAATCTCCCTCTCAAGGGAAACTCGCACACCCTTCTCCTCATCAAATCTGACATCCCTACAAACCATTGTCATCCTGCTAGTCAACACTTGATAGTTGTGAGGTGTATCAGTGTACCCCACAAATATCCCCAACTCTGTTGTCACATGGAAATATACCGATGACCCAAAAATCCTGAAGTGACCAACATCTGGTCTCTTACCGGAATAAGTCTCCTATGGTGTCTTCATCCCAAGAATCTGATGCCGGCTAAGGTTCTGCAAATAAAACATTGGGTTGCATGCCTAAGCCCACAAGTGTAGTGGTAGGCCTTGATCATACAACATCACCCGTGCTGCCCCTACAATGATTTTGTTCTTCCTCTCGGCCACCCCATTCTACTGTGGGTTATGGGGTGTCGTCAACTCCCGTTTAATCCCTTCTGCTACACAGAAGTTCTTAAACTTATTTGAGACATACTCAACACCGTTATCACTCATCAGAGCTTTAAACTTCTTTTCAGACTCTTTCTCGACGAATGCTTTAAATTCACAAAACTTTGTGAAAGTTTGATCCTTCTTCTGCATGAAAAATATCCAACATTTACGAGAAAAGTTGTCAACAAATATAACATAATACCTGTGTTTGGTGGTGGAATTTGTCGAGAATGGTCCACACACATCTGAATGGACTCGCTCTAGAATCACCTCTACTCAACTGTCTCTGTCGTGAAAGGAAGCCTTGGTGTATTTTCCCAAAGTACACCCCCTACATGTATCAACTTGCTCTAGCGTACCTTTGGGAAAACCGGTAGAGATATGTTGCATGATTTTCAAAGCCCCATGATGCAAGTGGCCCAATTGCATGTGCCACAAGTCACCAACATCTCGACTCTGCACCTTCACTGCTTTTGTGCTCAAAACAACACAATCCTCTACTTCTAGCTTATAGAGATTCTTAATTCGAATCCCTATCTTCTTTAATTGACTCGTGGCTATGTGTCGAAGGAACTTGTTTCCTTTCGATAAAATCACATCATAGCCTCTATCCTCAAGCATGGCCACTGATATTAAGTTATTCTTCAACCCGGGCACATACATAACATCTCTTAAGGTGAGAGGAGCACCCTACTCCCTCTGAAAATTAATTGTGCCCAATCCAGTAGCACTATACCTCCCGTCGTCGCCCATCTTGATATGCATCTGGAGATCTTTCTCCTGCAGGTCACTGAACAACTCCTTATAACCAGTCGTGTGGAATGAAGCTCCACTGTCAAGGTACCATACACTACCCATCATTGATGACACCATGCATGCAATGAGAGTAAAGTCCAATTCGAATTGAGAGGCCAAAGCCTCATCCGCCACTCCTCCTGAGGACTTCTTCTTGGACTTCTTGAGTAGATAATTTGTAGCAAAATGGCCCAGCTCTTGACAATGAAAGCACTTAAATTTTGTCATGTCTTTCTTCTTACCTCCATGGCAAGAATCCAATTTGGATGGGATGCCTTCCCTTTCCCTTTCCTTGCCTTACCTGATAAGGCACAACTTTCCTCATCGTCGGTCTTTGATGAGGAACCATCTCTGGTGTTCCTTCTGATCTCCTCTAGCATCAAATCCAACCATAGTCGTTCCCAATCTAGCAACTTTTCCCTCCCATTGATAGAGCCCTGATAGCTATTCTAACTCTTGGGAAGACCTAGGAGAGCTAGGCTCACCATATCATCCTCGACAATGGTTATTCCAACACTTCCAAGTTCATCACGATGGTGAGTGAACTTGGTCAAGTATTTTGGAATGGTCTTGCCTTTCTCCATCTTGATTTTTCGAAGTTTTCCTTTCAGTGCCAACTTGCTATGGTCATTTCTATTCTGGAATAGGTACATCAATGCTTTCCACATATTATACAGAGTTTCCTTCCCATGGAGACACGAGACAATGTGATCTCAAACTGCCTCAAGGATTATCCGCCTCGCCTTCGCCACACACTTCTTCCATTCGACCAGATTATATGCATTCAATGCTGCTGGCTTAGGAATGTCTTGATAAATGAATTCCTTCAAGCCATTATCCTCCAGCACAACCTGCATTATGTTCTTCCAAGCTATATAATTTGAGCTTCTTTCTAAGGCATACTCGAGCTGCAAACCGTAGAATGCCATCTGTCGATCCTGAAGTATGTATTGCAAATTCGAATTTCACCTATAACCCAAAAATCAAAACTTCGAAATCTCCTCTAGTATACTGTCTTCAGCGCTGATACCTTGTAGATTTTCTTGTAGATTCACAGCTCATGTAATGTACTAAAACACAAGACAAGAATCTACTCTACTATTTTAAACAGCGAAAACTAATGGTTGATGAAAACAATAATCGACAAGAAGAAGATAAACAATGACACATAACATAATTGCTTCTCTAGGGAAATCCACTACTCAAAAACCCGACTATCTATTGTATATTATATCAAATCAAAATCCTTGTTTGGATCACGACTTATATAGAAGGTGAATACAATGAAAATCCTTCAAGGTCAGTGATGAGGATGGTCTTTATTATCAATATTTCATAAGGTTTTTGGACGTGTAGATTCTCCAAAAAAACTTATTGATACAGATAAAATTTACAATGATTAACCATGGAAATCTCTAATCACTCAAAATTATATATTAAACAAATTAATATTAAAAAAATAATAATAATTTTTTATTCCTATTAATTTATGAAACATAACTTCAAATAATTTAAACCCTAAAATTCTCTAAATTTAACCACCAAAATATCTTTACAATTTTTTCCCATTCTCCATTTTACAATATAAAGTTTAAACCCTAAAATTTTCTGAAATTTAGCCAACCGAAATATCGATATAAAGTTTTCCTATTCTCCATTGGACGATATAAAGTTTGAAGGTGAGTTTAGAAATGTATAACCACTATTAGCTTCATTATTTAAAAGTAACGCGCCAAGGAATGCTTTATGAAGCATGGATGGATTTAAAAAAGCTCATGACCATTAACTCCATTATTAGTCCCTGCCTTCGGCATTGCAGGGACTCTAGCGATCGATTGAGCGTTGACGATCAATTAATTGTTCCTTTGACCAAAAATTTTTATGCTTTGCCAAAATTTATCCAAAGTTTTCGATGGCAATTTAACTGCATGAAAAATTTACCCAAAGTTTTGTTTTTGACCTCTTATCGGAAACTTCACGTGTATCGAGGGAAAAATACATATGCAGGCTTTTCTTCTCCAAAGTTTGAAAGGAACTAAAATATTTTGAAAATAATACCCTAACTTTCTGTATCAAACACTTCAAGTAATGCTAATTTTGAAGAGCATTAAATATCAAAGATTAAATGTTTGAATGTTTGCGATTTATTTTATTAGATTAGTATGGTAAGGATGCTGCTTTTGACAGCTTACCATTTCTTCACAGCTTGACATTTGTTCTGGTGATAGCTCTAGCCAAGCCACCTGCCAATAGCTCCAGCCACCTGTGACCTCCGGTTTCACCGCAAAGATGTTGGTTCTTACCTTAGAGGGAAAGAAATCGCACTCTGTAAGTTAGAAGAGAGAACAGTTCCCTCTATAGGTGCTTGACGAGTAATTTAACAATTAACCCTGCGGTAGTGAAATAATGACCCTGCTTGGGGAGAAGGCTTTATACCCTGCGGATAGAGACAAACTCTGCAGAGGGAGAAAGTTTTGAACCCTGCAGACGGAGAAGGTTTTATCGGCTGGAAGAAGCCAACAACGGTTCTATCAGGTGGAAGAAGCCAACAACAACTTTGCCACTTCCATGCCCATAGCAGGGAGAAATGTAAATTCTGCAAGCATTTGAGAACTGTCAATTATGCAAGCATTCGAGGAGAGGAGCATTTTTTACACCCCCTGCCCACTGCACTTTGCAGACTTCATTCACACTCCCTAGCCTGCTTGCCGGGCTCTGCAACTCATAAGAAACCCTTACACAGGCCAACTTGTTGTTTTGGTTCTGTGATTGGACACACAGTGTGAGTACAGGTATAAGGCACAATACATTTTTTATATTATTACCATGTTCTGTCTAATATTTTTTTAGGGTTAATCTCTTATATGAAGCATGTCTGTTTCTTTCGATATTTCTAACTCTAGTAGCTGGAAGGCTAGGACTTATTCTACACTATTCAACAAAATCGAGGTGTCTATGTTATCCTTGATTCTGCAAATGTATGGATATTTTTCCTTTGCCACAGGGTTGTCAAGAAGGTTATTTTTCTTCTATTTTTTACTTTTCTCTTACTGGTATTTTAATGGTTACTTCTTGTTTTAGTATGGCACTAATCTCACTCTATTCAATACACAGCTACATGTGTACATTTTCTCTCTCATCTCATTGTTACATACTTTATTCCATTTTGTATTTATTACACAAATAGGTTTATAATGTTATTTTTTCCATTATTTCAATTTATTATAGGTCAATGTTTTACCCTCATGCCAAACTTTTACCAGCTTTTCTGTGGCGGTGCATTTAACATTATTGGAATTTGTTTTCTCTTTGTGGAACCAAGTTCTCACTTTCATTATTTTCCCCATCTTTAGTTGGTAACTGACAATATTAGGGTTTTCTACCCATTGGTGGAACCCTATTATTTCCTTTCCCTCATTGCTAAATATCATTATGGTCTTCATACCCTAGAGATCTCTCCCTAGCGGTTCATTCGGGCTTGGGAATGAGTTAAGTTATGGTTATTCTGCACCCTGATTGTAGCACTTCCGATTTTGTTTTATATATAGACAACTTCCTTTTAATGAAAAGCCATGCAGGCTTGGGTTTTATTGCCATGTTAATTCCTGTAACTCTCTCCTAGTAGTGTTTTCGACAATATTATTGTAGTGGTGTACAATTTCATTGTTGGAGGACATTAAATATTCGCATTTTCATAAATATACAGTACCTTTGATCTGTTCTTGTGTTCATGAACCCATATCGACTTGTACTATGTAATTTCTGAAACTGGACTATTAGTTGGTTACGCTGTTTAATTCTTGTTCTCTTATGAATCCTCGTTTTCGGTTATTGGTTTATTAAATTTACCCTATTGATCAAGGGTTTTATTTTGAGTAATATTCTAGTTACGGAATGTTCTAATTTCATTACTAGATTGTTGTAACTAGCTATGTATTTTGCCTTTTTTAAGTTGTAAATGGTTCTCTTTGTCTTGCTAGTTACAGTGAAATTGTAACATTACTTAGATAACTTACTGTCATCATTCTTTCTTTCCTTTTCTAGTTTGTCCATACAGTTAATAGTTCTTTCCTTCTTAGTCAGACATGTTCCAACTTATGCATTTCTATTTCATATGTATTTATTCAACCATTTGAACTTTTTGTCCTTTGTTTTCTAAACATAAATCTAGAATAATTATTTGTTTTGTTATTAGTCCCTCCCTGGGACTATTAGCGATCGATCGATCGTTGACCATACATTAACCGGTCCTTTGACCAAAAAAATTTGTGCACTATCAAAGTTTAACCAAAGTTTATCTCTGCAAATATCGGTGTAAGAAATTTATAACCAAAGTTGCGAATTGGAGGTCTTATTGCACGCTTCACGTGCCCCGATGTTATTTCAGCGGGGACAAAATATTTTACCGTAAGTTTTATGTTCAGGGTGTGCCTCTTCTTGGGTTGTGCCACCTTCTTCTTAGTGCTTTCCAATCGCTGTATGTTGAGGTTATTCTTTTGGTATTTCTCTTACTCTTATCATGAAAATTCCATGCACAAAGTCCTCAGGCCCCTGTCCTGGCCTATGTTCAGACACCAATTTAGGAACTCCCATGAATAAATTTCAGCTTCCCTTTCTGTAATTTTACCCTAGCCATATTGCTTTTCAGGTTACTTGTGCAGTGAACCCATATTGATTTTCACCCATATTGATTTTCACGACACTTGTGCAATGGACTAGATCATACCTCCTATAGATACCTCTTTATATAGGTATGAAATGATCTCGATTTTTCTTATCAACTGCTTTCCCTTTGTTACAAGATATGAAAAAAATTTAGTTTCTGACAATCACACCACTTATACCACAATATTAATATCTGTGTTGTGGCTTTGTTGTCCATTTTGTTTCAGAAGTGCATTGCTTTTTGTTTCAGGAAGGATGGTGTGATAGTAAAGGAACCCTTCTTGCATGCCGGTCTTTCTCACTTGGCTTGCATTCTGTGTTGCTTTCTCGTTTTCACTTCTGGTTTCCCTTTTTTCATGCAAGCTTTTCTCACTCTACTTGCAGTTGGTATTGTTAATTAGCTTGAACCTCAAGCGCCTCGATCTTGAGATGTTTACTCCACGCATAGTTACCTGCAACCAAAGCTTTCAACTAACTGGGTAAGATCTTAAATCAGCTTCTACGGCGAAGTTGTTATTTCTAAATTGTTTCACCTGCTGCAAAATCACTAATTTATTATTTGTAAAGAAGCCAAATAGTTGATGGCCATTGTTACATTTGCTCTTCCTTCTCAATGGTTTGAGGACACCTAATAAAAGGTCCATTTGGTTTTATTTTCTAATCTCAAATTGTTCAATAGCTCTTGTGGGTTGATGAAATCAATAACACCTACAAGTATGTTGATAATTGTTGATGACTATTATTTAGGAACTGGTTACCTACTTATCGTATTTGTATTTCTTCCTTTTGTATTACTGTAGCTTTCTTCTTTAATGTTCGCCATTGATTTCTTTACCTTTGACGTATTACTTCCAACTATGCAGTGGCTAGAAATCAATGGGGAAAAAAATTATGACATTTCCCCTGTAAAGGTGAAGACTATGTTCAATATGCACTACTATCCTGGACATTTAAAAACTTCAACCTAATTATTGCAGAACTTGCAATATCTGTTGATATTGAAGAGTTGCAATACTTGTAATATAGTGCATTTATGTTATTTAGGGGAAGATGTTCCTCGAAACTTGTAAAGCATCATAAATAACTTAATATCATTTTTTTAAGCACTTGAATTCTGTTACAAAAACTTACATCTCTCTCATTAATTTTTCACTCTAAAATGTATTGCATACCCACACTTAGCCTTTTTGGGCACACTCTTAATCCCCACGGCCTGCGATTCCTACAACAAGAGGTTGCAATATGCGTGTACTAAATACAAATACAGGAGGTAACATATTTCTGCATCCCAATGGTATTATACAATTAATTTCCATGTTAAAAGTTGGCCACCTTCCGTGGAAGTAATTGGCTGGTTGAAACGAGAAGTCTTTAAATAGTCTACCGACATGTTGAATGTTTTCACAATGTGTTGAGCTGACTTAAATAGATGGAGAGCGTTTGTATTGTTGTTACGGCAGACCCCTGAATTTTTGTAACAAATTACACATTGAATTTGGCATATTGCAGAGAGCATTTGTATTGTTGTTGTGGCAGACCCCGGCAGGGACTACCGCCACAGCAGTGGCTCTCTTGTTAATAAAGCAAAAGAAATTTTTCTAAATTTCAAAAACATAAGTAAATTAATATGTAACAAAAACAAAAAAAATCTAGTTTTCAAACTTTCACATTAATTTTATAAATATTTCATTTATGATATGCACTATCAACAATAAGTTTAAAAATTATGAGCAATTCAATAATGCAATCAAATTCCCTTGATTCCAATAATTAAGCGAAAATTTATCACATTTAACATTAAACTGATATACTCTCCACTTAAAATCTTACAAATATATTTAAAACATTGGAACGTCCCTAGTAGTTGGTTTGGACGGCACATAGCATCGTATATTGATTATTCTGAGTTGCTATCAGCATGACGGAACAATTGTAAAGTTGTACAGAATGTATATTGTGTAATATTACTTAAATTGTAAATGTTGCTTCTTCAGCTAAATACCTTTCCTCCCCTAAGAAATTCCTTATTCTATTCTTTTTAAAACATTGAAATGATCGGTTACTTATCCGATTTCTTAACCCTTTGCACAAAACATTGAAGTTCCAACTTGCTACCCAAACCTTGCACGCTGTAAAATTTTAAACCAAAACCCTAATTGCTTCAATTTTGAACAAGCCTGCCATTCAAGATTAGGCGGTTACTGGAAGGTTGAAAAATCACGCTGTAAAATTTTAAACCAAAACCCTAATTGCTTCAATTTTGAACAAGTCTGCCATTCAAGATTAGGCGGTTACTGGAAGGTTGAAAACTCATGCTGTAAAAATTTGAACCAAAACCCTAATTGCTTCAATTTTGAACGAGCCTGCCATTCAAGATTAGGCGGCTACTGGAAGGTTGAAAAATCCATCCAGTGTCAAATCGACACTTTTTTTTTTTTTTTATATATATTTTGACTTAGCGGGTTCCGTTATCCACCCAACGTGACAAACTCATACCTCGATCTTATCCATGGAAATCTGTGGAGTGCAAGCTGTTTTGTGTGTCATGAACAGCTGTACATATCATTATTGAATTATGAATTTTGCCCTAAGAGGATATGTGTACATTCTGGATAGATGCTGCGGACAAACAACTTGCTCGTGTCCAGTTGGTAGAATTCAGACAATAATCCAAACAGTCAACCTCCGAATTAATTAAACATACTGCCAGTTCTCCAACCGGGAAAGTTATAAAGCAGTCTCTAGATTTTTATTTGTGGGGAACTTTTCAGACAATAATCCAAACAGTCAACCTCCGAATTAATTAAACATACTGCCAGTTCTCCAACCGGGAAAGTTATAAAGCAGTCTCTAGATTTTTATTTGTGGGGGAACTTTTTCCCGGTATTTTTTATGGTCTACTTTGTATAAAATTGAGTTTTGGTTTTTTTAATCTTATATTTTAGCTGTATAGCTTGCAGAAATGGAATGTTGGGAGAGTTTTACGGATTGCCCTAATTTATTTATTTAAATTTAAATTTTAAGAATTATTAATTCATTAATAGATTTATTAAACCTGAGATGAAATTTATTTATATATCATTTTTTTTAAATTCAAAATTTAAAAAAAGATTTATTTAATTTCTTTTAGTGCTGGGTAATTAAAATGGATTTATAGTGGTTCTCTTTTTATACACATAGATTAGGTGCTATGAAGAATATATGGAGGAAACACTATCTGATAGAATAACATTTCTCTCTTTCCAATTGTGTAGACCTGGTAATATGGCTATTTTTAGGAGTATATCCCGTCCACACGCACTTGTTATTTACGCTGGCATTTTAATGGCATTTTAAGTTTTATTTTGATTTGGGTGGTTAGGTTAGTAGCAAATATGTAGGTACATGTTTATTGGGGTTGTGTATATGTTATGGAAAGACTATGCTATATAGTCAATGGGGATGGAAAGATATGAATATTTTGATCTTAAAATAAGAAACATTTTGTATTATGTAAATTTTTTTTCTATTATGAAGTATGTCACTTTTTCTTATTTTGAAAAAAATATATATAAAACATTTGTAAATTTTAGATTCTCTTTATATGTATGGGTGTGTATATATATAAATACATGTGTTATAT
>APFE030232481.1:0-11812 GCA_000404065.3 Pinus taeda | reverse complement strand
ACTTCCTTTCCTTCCATAGAAAATTTCATGAAAAGTTCTTGAAAATTAAAAGCTATTGTACCCAAGGATTGTAGCCATTGGACTCCTGGTACAACATCAGCACCTCCCATTGGAATGGAAAGCATTGGGCTAGTCAATACATATTCTCCCATGGATAGCTTGATATTATGGCACTTTCCGGAGAAATTTATTGTTCCTCCATTTGCAATCATCACTTGACACTCTGGTGCTGGATATAGGAAGCAATTCAATTCTTTTGCTACCTTACAATGAATAAAATTGCGGGTACTTCCTGAATCAATCAACACTATTACCTTTTTCTTCTTGATTTGTCCTTCTATCTTGATGGTTTGAGGAGTGGTAATTCCGCCAATGCATTACAAGATATGGTTGGATTCATTTCTTCTTTATCTAGGCTTTTTTCCTGGAGTATATCATCTTATTTTGACCTTTCTTTCTCTTTTTCTTCTTCCTCTTCACAATCTATGTAGAATAATTTCTTCTCAGCACACTTATGACCTTTAGTGTATTTGTTATCACAACTGCAACAAAGCCCTTTTTCTCTTTTTTTCTTCCAATTTTTGTGGTTTCAACCTTATAGGTTGTGGAAGACTAGGGGCAACAACACTTCCATCTTTATAGTTGTGAGTGGTATGCTTCCTGCTTGCCATAATTTTGCTTTCCATTTTTCTTGCTAACCTGAATGCCTTCTCTAATGAATCAGGTTCCCAAAGGCGAACATCATGTTGGATATTATCCTTTAAAGACCCTATGGACACATCAATCCTATGCTCCTCTGGAATATTTTTTACCCTTATGTTCAATTTTTGGAACTCCTCAATGTGCTCCATTATTGAACCCTTTTGTTTGAGACTTATCAATTGGCTAAAAAAAGTGTTTCTTTTTGTATCCTCATAATGTGCTATCAATTCTTCTGTAAAAATTGCCCAAGTGATAATTTGTTTATGAGAGCAAAGCCATTGATACCATACAAACTGATTTGGTTCCAAATATAAAGTTGCAATACGTACCTTTTGTGTGTTTTTCACACTATTGAGATTGAAAAATTGCTCCATTTGTAATATCCATGTTGCGGGATCCTTGCCATCAAACTTCCAAATATCAATTTTTGGAATATGGTGGGTCTTTGATCCAACATTAGGTTCTATGTAATCATGATTAACATTTCTTTTTTTCTCATCATGAGTTTCCTCTACTACCCTTTCACCATTAGTGACCATTTCTTGTAGCAACTTATTCATATTTATCTTCAATTCTTCCATGTATATCTTCAAACTTGTCTTCCAATCATCCATCTTAGCTTCCATGCCATTCATCTTAGCTTCCACGCCCTTTATCTTAGATTCCATGCCATTTATCTTAGCTTCTGTTAGCTTTTGTGAGCATGACATTTGTTGCACTTGTTCTTGTAATTTTGATATATCATGTAGCATTTCTTCCTCTTCTTCATGAGTCATGCTAGGACTTTCAAGTTCCTTACTAGGTGTTTGCATTTTATTTCCTCAGGGCATCCCTTATGGATAATAATATTCTACTATGCCCTTTCAATTCCTTCAAAATAAATTTTCAAACCAATCTTAAGCAAAAATTTAAAAGAATATACACACCTTTTTTCACTTTGTAGGAGCTTGATATTGCCTCCGATGTATCTCTGTACTTTTAGATCATCTAGTTCTAAAATTGCGACCTATAGTAGCCCTATGTGTCCTCTTTCCAATTCCGCCAATTTGATCCAAATTGGATTCTCCAAGGAAGAGTTATGCAAAATCTCCCACAGTGACCTGATTATAGACTAGTTCAGAGTAGAGCGAACTTGTACGACGTGCCACGAGTCACTGTTTCGACCTTTGGCTCTGAAAAATATATACAAGAAACTACATTCCGTCCTATTTTTTTACCTTCTTATGAAATTTCAATCAGATGCTCAGAGAGAAAGTTATGATGATTTTCCCCAGGTCACTTGTTTGGAATGAAATTCAGGAGTCTGCAAGAAGACCAACTTTCTCAGATCATATCTCCGCAAATATAGTGCGAAAAGCTCTAAAATTGGGACCTGAGATTTAGTGAAATTGCTTCTCAGATGGGGTTTTTTTAGCTTCTGAAACATCCTAGAAAAAAATTATAGCAAACATTCCACGATGACCTCTTTGGAACAGAGAAACCCTAGAATTCAAAGCTCTCATACCAAATGTTATGAAACCAGGTCAAGAAAAGATAGATCAACGCCTTAGAATTCAGCCTCCTTGAGGGGGGTAACCTCCTTTACATTACATAAATGAACAATTCTTGGATGATTCAAATGACAAAATCTCCTTTCTATATATAGGAGTCTAAGGAGTGACAATATAACCCAGCCGACCTAACAATAATAATATAAAGCCACAAAAATAACAATAGAGGGATTCTATGGGGCACAGTAATAACAATATGGGGATAATAGGGGCACAAAAATATTAATAAGGGGTATAACTAAAATAGTAATGGGGTAATCACTAGTATTATAGGGACCCAACAATGTATATTAAACTTCATAGAGACAATTAGTTGGAAGCTTTACGTATTCGATAACTACCATAACAAACTTAAGCTATCATGTGAGTATTGCTTCTTGCCTTATTACTTATCCAAAACATGGGCACTGGAAATAGAAGAAGGGGATCATCATATATGTTAAAGGAACTTCCTAATTTGGTCTAGAGTTTATAAGGAATGATAGTTTCAAGAAGGTTAGCTTCGCTAGCTAGGAGTGGACAGGTACTTGGACAACAAAAATTCAACTACGGGTCATGTTTTCAATTCATTCGTGTCCTATCTTGTGGGGTAAACATAACCACTGTGTATTTGTCTTAAATCGAAGGTTTTTTTAACAATGAAGGAATTCATATTCTACCAATTATTTATGGACAAAAAATGAGTATGATGGAATTGTAGGTGTTCATGAGTTCTACTATAAAGATGATACATTTTTTAAAGAAGGTAATGTTTCTTGCCACACAAATGAGAGCATTGGTTCTTCAAGTCAGGAAGAGAAACATGATACTTCCCAAATTTCTACTTCAGGTTTTGATGATGAATTTTTTGCTTTGAATGATAACTTATGCCAACAAATTGGATTGATCCATGTTTCTCACTCCAGGGATAAATCTATCCTCTCCCTTCCTATTGGTAACAAGAGTTCCAGTAACATATCTCCATGCCGAATAATGGGAAAGAAGAGTTATGTGAATCAAGAGGAGAAACTAGTAAACATATAGACACATGATGGTTTCCCCAGGGCCCCAGAATTAATACCATTGAGGGAAAATTCTATGAATTAAAAGTGAAGAAAAATTGAATTTGAAACACATTGATGAAGCCCCTTGTTATGATGTGGATGAGGAGGGTCATGGTGAAAATATTGATAAATGGGATGATGATGACTGTGGAAACAATGTATAATTGGATGCAATGAGATCCCTTGTCTTGGATGAAACATGATATGCGCATGGAGATGATTGTTTCATAAGTAAACAGTCCATTGACAAAGAGGTTATAAATATTGGTGACTTGAAATATGTTTTTCATAATTAGAAACATATAGAGACTTTTTTTTTATTTGGAATTGAGCATGAAGGTACTACTACAATTGAAATGGAGAATTCCCTTGATAATTTCAATAACATATATCAAGAACATAAATTAGTTGCTACAGCAGGAGAACACCCATTATGCACAAGCAACAAGGATAAGGAACAAGCCTACAATTCACAGGATTTTGGTGATTATTTTAGGACCAAAATAAAAATGTGTTACATTGAAATCGATGACAGGTTTGATAATAACATCTCTTTGAATATGAATTTAAACAAATTTTGAACATCCAAATAGAGGTGCCTTCTATGTTTCCCCTAAGATTCAAAATGTTGTAAATACAAAAATGGGATAACCCTCTCAAGAAGAAAGGAAATACAAATGAGGCAACCCCATGCTATAAGGGTGATGAAAGTACACAACAAAGATGTGTGTTTGAATCCTTTGAGAGGATAGATGTTTCATAGTTCAATTATGTGGTGACACACAGCTCAAAATTCTCTAGTAGAACCAAAACTGAAAATGAAAATTTGAATGAGCATTAAGGGCTAATAAAGAACTTACAAAGTTGTTGTATACTGTAAGAATACATTTTTTAGTTTTCTTTGTTGCCCTATGCATAAAAACTATTAGGACTACTAGTTGTTGAATGATTTTCTACCATCCTAAGAAAACACATCATAAGTGACACTCGAGGAAGAATAAATGGTATTCATATTTGCACAATCTCAAGAATAACTATCGAGGTTGGTGATTCTACTTCAAATAAAAGAGGAACCTACTCTACATATATGTATGTTCATATCAATGAATGAGACATGAAAAAAGACATATACTACTATATACATAAGCCTTGTATATTCAACAAAAGATACACTATTTAATAGGAATATGTAGGTCTTCTTTTCTTTGACTCATCAGAAGGAAGCAACCATAAGTATACCTATAATGTTTAATCCTTACTATTAATTTCTATGGAACCAATAAGAAGAGAAACATTTGGCAATAACACAGTCTTCCATCTCACCCCTGATTAGGTTAGGTAATGAGTTTTGTGATTTTTTTTGGACCTCCATTGGATACCATAGAAATTAAACTCCACCATATACAATCTAGAATGCCCAAGCTTCCAAATAAAATATGAAATGCACCAAATCACAACCTCCTACCAATGGTGCTGCGAGAAACAACATAGGAAATATTGTAGGAATTCGAGCATTTATTTGAAGTGTTGGTAAGGTGGGTTTTAGGCTATTTGGGACTTTAGGCCATGATAAAACCATACCAAGAGAGGAAAAGGAGTTGTAACATGGTAGGTTACAGACCTTACCATAAAATATGGATAACTTTCTAATCCCAAAAATTTGGCCAATTACTCCTTATCTAATTTCTTTGATGTAATGATTAAGTTCTATGCAGAATCATTGAATAAAATATTTCCTCACCAAAAGAGGGAGGAAACTAACGTGATACCCTTCATAAATCGTTTTATGAAGCAAGGTCACCTATCCAGGATATGTATAAAGTCATTACCATGAAGAGAAACCCATGCTAAGGTGGATAAAATGCACACCAATTGGTATTGGGGAAACAATGAAGAATTTCATTGCGCACTTGATACCAACTCAAAGGGCCTATTAAAACTCATGAGAGACTGATGATGTGTATCATTAAAATCCATAAAATATCTGGAGCACAAGTACAAGGAAGAACAACATGGATTGTATCCATCGAGGATTGGCTTTACTTCCCCTGGTATCCATTCATAATAATTTAAGAATAATTAATATAATGACAAAATGAGTAAATGTCCACATCCACATATATAAATATATGACTAAGGATCATGTCTCTATGATTTTTATGCATCTTATTTGTGTTTGTGGCATATCACAGTGTCCTTGGTCATCAAATAGTTTAATAGATGGAGAGGAAGTCAACTACTATACAACATTATTTATTATTCATGGTTACAATCAAGGGTAGTGGATACACAAAGAATCTATCTATTGTTGAGTTTTGAACCCCACTAGATTAAGACAATATCTGATTAGGAAATATTTTAAGGACCTTTGTTCTTAAAGTTGGTTACTATAAGCATTTTCCAACACATAAATCCTGTAGGCCTATCAAGGAGGGTTTTCACAGATGGATGTTCTCCACCCTCAAGCTTGGTCACAGCCCCTAGAATCATGATTTCATCTCTCAGTAGGGTTAACCCATGTTCTATCCCCTAGGTGCTTGTGAGTAGAAGTGTAGATGCACTTATCATGTGCAATGATATTAACCATAAAATAAATCAGTCGATTGTGAACTTAGGATGAAACTGGTTGTATTTTGAATTCTCTTCTGCCTTAAAACTATTGGTATGACCCTAGCCCTTAACATGAGATTATTTACTCCCCACATTAACATAAATGAAAAGAGTAGGGGATTGTAAGCACATAGCCATTGATGACAATGTTTGTAGGCACATCGAAATTCTCACAACAAAAAAAAAAAATTAATGCAAAATAAGCCCTCCCTTACTCATAACTTATAAGTGAGGCGAGGAAGCAAATTAAATTATAAATGTGAAAAGCACCAGCATATATTTTTTTTTGAAATAAAATTTTGATTATATTCCTTACATCCAACCACAGAGGTGATGATCCAAGTCAACTTTTCAAATATTTCTAAAAAGCTACAAAACACAATTCTAGAATCCCCACAATAGAAATCTTGTCATTAGTTATAACTTCTAACATCCTCTTCCTATGTGAATCACAACTGCAAACCATAAAACTAATCTTATGGGAAATGGCATTATAACACAATGGAGGTAAACATAGCATAAACAAAAGGTACCAATGATCCTCAGATCTATATAATTCATGGAACAACAAACTACTAAATGATGAAACATAGTTCCCTATATACTATGAAAAATTTGCAAAAAATAACATATAAGGATCATAATCATATAGCATGAAACCACTAATCATGCTAACCCCTTTCTCTTATATAAGACAAGGAGCCAAATGCAAACAATCCAAAAAACACAAATCAATCGTGAAGCACAAATTGTACGAACAATGTAATGTTAAAACATAAATCCAAGGATGCTAAAACTCAGTCACCCTTTTTGTACAAAGTTCTCATACCAAAATAGTGCAAGCACCCAAATGAAAATAGTTAAAAAAACATAATCACCCATGAAACACAAATTTTACAAAGAGTATAATGCTAAAACATACCCAAGGATGCTAAAATGTACTCACCCCTCCTGTACAAAGTTCTCATATCAAAATAGTGCCACAACACCAACATCAATCACTGAAAAATAATAATTACCTCACTCCAAATTTCTGCAGAAAAATGCAAAATCGTATAGCTAGAACCCCAATGATTCTCCTAACATAAAATTCTAATAAAACCTATAGACCAACACAAAGTATTGTTCACACTAAAAATTCAAGAGTGCCCATATGCAAAAACAATGAAATATGTTAACACCCAAACCCGAAAAGAATCAATCCAAACACAAAATATAGAAACAACCTCATGATGTTGAGCCAGTTCACTCTTCCAATATCATATTTCTGGTAACCCCCACATAGTAAAAGACCAAACTCAATAATCCAAAATCGAAACCATTTCCAAACTGAAAATATAGTTATGTTCAAATGAATAAAGAGTGAAATTCATTAACACCCAAATCCTAAACACAATAATAAAACACAAAAGCACCTGCATGATGTAGAAGATATCTAGGAGAACCCAAAATGCAAAAGAAACCAATTTTGTCAACACCAAAATCCTAAAAACATCAAAACACCAATACTAAAATATACAAGAACCTTATTGATGTAGAATCTTAGGAATTCCTGCAAGAAAAAAACAACAAAATCAACCAAATAATGCATATACAGAAAAAATATAACAAGAGAGACAATTACATGTTTAACCCTCAAACTTGGTATTCATCAAGGAAGATGAATATTGTGAGGTTTTATTAACATAAAATAGCCCATAAGTTCTGGCACTAACCTGTGACACTACAAGCTCAGTTATATCCTTTCTTATGTTTTTCAGCAAGGCCAAACCTATTCTTGTGTAACTGATAATGCTAAATTATTCCTTGTGTTATCCAATATTTTTGTCTTCTTTGTCACGCTATCTTCCCGAGGTCCTCTTCTCTTCCCCATGCACTCTCCTTTCTTTTCTTCTCCTTCAAAATTCCTTCCTCCCCTGGTATTCCCACTACTACCTCTTCTTATCCCCTGCCTTTTCCTTGATCTCCCATTATTCTCCAAAAATTTTGGTTAGTTAGGTTTCACCATCACTTAGGGTCAACACTAACTTATTCCATATACACCAGACCATGCAGCCACTAGATAGTGCAGTGTCCCCTGAGCATTCGTTATGAACCACATCAATCACCATGATGCAAGTGAGGCATATATACCTTCCATAAATGGCTGGATTTATCTTTTTAGTAGCCATTCATCAGAGGTGGATAGACCCCATGGGGAAAACATAACCACAAAGTCCATATTTCCCATGAGGTAACAAACACAGAATAGAGAAAATAAAATCCTCCAAAATTGTGAATGTAGATGAATGACTGGCATCTCCAAACCATGCTAGACCTGTGCCACATTCCATATTCCCAAGAGTAAAACCAAGGCCAACCAAGCAGCGTCGCCCCTTCAAATGCTGCTCAAACTCGAAAACCTATTACCAAAGTCATAAAATCAATGGGATTCCACTCTTTGTCCAGGAAATATTTTTATGCAAAGTTGTAATTAGGATCTCGAGCCATGCATAGACATGGATTATGAATTTATTTTAGGGATATTAAAACTAAAATCAATAGCATAAACAATTTCCATAATATTTGGTAAGTTTTTTCTTAGTAAATGTCAATGTTAGCATGTTCAAGCCACAATCATTCAAGGCAACCTTTTCCAAAATTGACCCTTTCGACAAAAACTACATTGATCCTTACCAATAAAAAATATATCTCTAGAGATACTCAAATAAATAAATGTATGGATAATGGAATCATAGTAGAAGGATGTCAGGATTCCAAAAAAATGTTGGGTTTGCCCATCTAACTCCCTAGGCATACTTTTATGGAAAGTTGAAAATCACTTCATTTAAAAACACATTACGACTTTGATCCATACGTGGAAAAGCTGAACCAAGTGGTATAAATGAGTTCCAAAATATAAAAATAGTGTGTTTAAGCAAATATGAGCACACTATCTAAAGTAAATTGAGTACTGTTGAGTACTGGTCTTGCAAGATTGGACACTTTGTGGAAAAATTCCATTGATATTTTCTAAGCTAAACTCTATCACAAAATATCTTCAAAGAGTACAATTTTAAGCTGATGGGATATGATCTAATGTTAGGAGTCTAACATAATTTATGGGTCACCTATCCAAGTCCCAATTAGATTTTTTTGGCTATTTTCAACATCTTCATTTGGATTTTAATAAATGGTTTTCTTCTCATTTTGATTTTAACATCCATAGCTTGGTTCCAAAGAAGATAAAAGATCAAATAATAAGAGTAAAACTAATACATACTTCAACTTTAGATGGATTTTTCAGAGCTAATATTTGGTGGCATTGTCTCCAAGGAATCTAACACCTTTGGAAATGTATTTGTATGAAAAAAACATGCAAATGAAATTCCTATTAGGCCTTTCAGAAGAATTCTCATCTCCAAAAAAGCCTCATACAATTCTAATTTAGAAATTCCTATGAAAATATACTCCAATGCTTGATTGATGGAATTTATAGGAGGAACAACAAAAGAGAACCAAAAGGAGATTATTATTTTTGCATGTAAAAAAACCAAAGATAAAGTGGGCATTCACTATAGTATCCCTTATTATTTCCTTGATGTGTAGGGCATAGGATGTGAAGATAAGTATCTTGGAAGCCATTAGGAATATAGTTAGGTTGAAGAAGAAGTACAACTAGGTGGATCATGTCACCAACATCCTAAACAATAATTACATTTAATGTCAAAATTATATGAAGGTGATATGGTTCCTGTTAGGCCCCTATACTACTAGTGTAACCCCTTATTGTTATTAGTACAACCTCCTTATTATATTGATGTACCCATGTAGTGCCCATATTGTTACTATTGTGCCCCATAGAAGCCCACTATTGTTATTATTGTGCCTTACATTATTATTGTTATGTCGTCTTGATTTGTTATGAGCCCTTAGACTCTATTTATGGAAGGAGGTCTTCATTTGTATCATCAAGTATTTTTTTTTTATGTAATGTAAGGAGGTTTCCCCCTCGAAGAGGCTGAATTCTAAGTCGTTGATCTATCTTTTCTATCTTTTCTTGAGCTGGTTTCATAACATTTGGTATCGGAGCTTTGGATTCTAGGGTTTCGCTGCCCCAAACAAGTCATTGTGGAATTTTCGCTATAACTTTTTTTCTGTGAAGTTTCAGAAGTCGCAAAAAAAACCCATTTGAGAAGACTTGGTGCTGAACTTTGGGTCCGAATTTCAGAGCGTTTTGCTAGATATTTTCGGAGATATGATCTGAGGAAGTTGGCCTTTTTGTAGACTCCTTAATTGCACTCAAAACAGGTGACCTAGGGAAAATCGTCATAACTTTCTTTCTGAGCATCGGATTGAAATTTCATAAGAAGGTACAGAAAGAGGACGGACTGTAGTTTTCATTTATATATGTTTAAGAGTCAAAGGTTGAAACAGCGACACGTGGCACGTCGTACAAGTTCGCTCTACTGAATTAGTATATAATCAGGTCACTGTGGGAGATTTGGCATAACTCTTCATTGGAGAATCCAATTTGGGTTAGACTGGTGGCATTGGAAAGAGGACACAGAGGACTACTATAGGTCGTAGTTTCAGAGCTTAAAGGTCTGAAATTACAAAGTTACAGTCATTTCAAGATTGAGCTCCTAAAATCAAGAAAAAGCAAGATTAAGAAGTTTGATGGCAAGGATCCGGTAAATTGGATACGTCAGATGGAGCAATATTTTGATCTACATGGTGTACAACTGTTACAAAAGGTATGTATTGCATCTTCATATTTAGAACCAGATCAATTTTTATGGTATAAAGGGCTTTGTTCTCGTAAAAAACTTGTCACATGGTCAATTTTCACGGAGGAAATGATAGCACATTATGAGGATACAAAGAGCAACACCTTCTTTAGAGCAACACCACAACAATTGCAAAGAGTAAAAGGGCTTTGTGACATACTAGAAAGTAAAATTATGGCAACAATGAATTCTACTCCTCACAGCTATGAAGATGGAAGTGTTGTTTCTCCTAGCCTTCCACAACCTACAAGGGTTACACCACAACAATTGGAAGAAAAAAGAGAAAAAGGGCTTTGTTACAATTGTGATAGCAAATGCGCTAAAGGTCATAAGTGTCTTGAGAAGAAATTATTTTACATAGAGTATGAAGAGGAGGAAGAAAAGGATCAAGAAACATCGAAAGAAGAGGATATACGCCAGGATCCAACCCCAAAGATAGAAGAAACGAATCAGACCATATCTTGTAAAGCATCGGCAGGAATTACCACTCCTCAAACTATCAAGATAGAAGGACATATCAAGAAGAAAAAGGTGCAAGAAGTGAAAGATCACATCAATAAAGAAGAAATGAATCCAACCATATCTTGTAATTCACTGGTCGAAATTACGACTCCTCAAACTATCAAGATAGAAGGACATATCAAGAAGAAAAATGTTCAAGAAGTGAAAGATCACATCGAGCGTCAAGAAATGAATCCAACCATATCTTGTAAAGGATTGGAAGAATTTACCACTCCTCAAACTCTAGAGATAGAAGGACATATCAAGAAGAAAAAGGTTCAAGCAGTGAAAGATCACATCGAGCATCAGCGACAAGGTCTCCCACCTATGCGTGATCATGATCATACTAATCTTTTGATTCCAGGAAGTGTTCCTCCAAACATCAGACCGTACAGATATCCCTATGTCCAAAACAGTGAAATTGAACATATGGTTGCAGAAATGCCAGAGGGATCAATTTACTTCACCAAGTTGGATCATCGTTCAGGGTATCATCAAATCAGAATGAAGATTGAAGACATTCCGAAAACATCATTTAGAACTCATGAGGGTCATTATGAATTTTTGGTCATGCCTTTTGGCCTTACCAATGCACCTTCAACATTTCACAGTTTGATGAATTCAATTTTCAAACCAT
>APFE030232478.1:0-19926 GCA_000404065.3 Pinus taeda | reverse complement strand
CAGATCAACTGAGGTTGAATCTAAAGGAGAGAGCCCTCTCCGATTGCAGGTGGGCTAGAACCTGCAATCAGAAGATTTGTTTGTGGTTACCTCAGCCGTATCCCTAATAGGAGCCTAGGGACAACCTGAGTGATAACACAATACTCTGCCAAAACCATTTTAATGGACATAGTAGTAGCTGATATTCCACCAAAGTATGGCATGTTACTGTCTAGATCTTGGGATGCAAAGCTTCAAGGATCTCTACAATTGGACATGTCCTATGCTACTATTTCAGTATTTAGTCAACCTAAAAAGCTATACAGAGAAACTTTAATGAAATATGTGGTAAGTAGCTGGGAGTCTCTACAATGCTGAAATTGATCCTCCAACTGAAGTCAAAGTTTTAGCAGTTAAATAGGAAGAAATTACAAATGAAAAGTCTAGTGTTCAAATTCAAAATTTTTTTGAGAACAATGATACAATAGATACTCAAGAAAAATTAGATGAATCTAAACAACCAGATCTTCCTACTAAACAAATCCCTAAGACTCCTGATACTAATTATGAATATGAGATCCTTTGGTATTTAGAATTTGATGGTTTAGTTAACAAATTGGGATTAGGAGCAGGAATTTGGGTGCATAATCTAGAAAATGATCATGCTGAAGGCCATGCCTATAGATTAAACTTTAGATGCACCAATAATATGGCTAAATATGAGGCCCTGTTGCTAGGACTTAAATAGGTCAAAAATTTTAGGGGAAATCAGGGTATCAGTCTTGGGAGATTCTGATTTAGTTATTCAATAGATAAAAGGTAAATTCCTCACAAATGATCCCAAATTAATATCTTACAGAGGAATAGTGATTGATATTCTCAATACATTTCTAGAAACACAGCTTGACAAAATCCCAAGAAAACATAATTGGCATGCTCATAGCTTGGCAATGTTTGCCAGCACCTGTAAATTACCATTTGAGCCCAATCATCAGTTAAGAGCTAATATTAGACACAAGCTAGCCATACCTCAAAATGTAAAGAACTGGCAAGTGTTTGACAATGACATTCATATTAACAATTTCTTAACTCTAGAGGAAGAGTTTTCTAGCACTAATATAGCTATAGACACTGTTAATAAATCTAATCAACTAGATCAAATGGAAACATACATTTCAACAGAAAATGCAACTCAAATTCTCCACCCAACAAAATTTACCAATAAAGAAATATAGGATCTTAAAGAAATGGACATTGATGAAATTATTGAAGGAGAATCCGAAGTTATTAATTTGAAAGATAATCAGTTGCCTAAAGGATTAACTCCTTTAAAAGATCTCTTTGATTTTAATGATATTCCAAAGAAACCCAAAATGAAACCTCTAAAAGAAAACATTGAAGACTATAACTTGGGAACTGAAGAAAATCCTAAAATGATAAAATTATCCAAATCTTTGCCCCCTGAACAAAAACTCAAATATTTTGAATTAATGAGAGAATTTCAAGATGTTTTTTCCCGGAGCTATGAAGACCTAAAATCTTATGACACCTCCATAATTCAACATACAATCCCTTTGAAGAAAAATAAAAAATCATTCAAATGAAAGCTTAGAAGAATTAATCTTGTACTGCTTCCCTTAATTTAAAAAGAAATCAAACAAATGTATGAAGCAGGGATAATTGCTCCTATTAGGTTTTCAGAGTGGGTGTCTAATTTAGTACCTACTAGGAAGAAAATAGGAGAAATCAAATTATGTGTTTATTTAAGGAATGTAAATAAGGTTTCTTTGAAATACAATTACCCTTTACCTAAGATGGACCACATTTTACAAAGGGTAGTAGGTGCCTCTAGGATTTCACTTTTGGATGGGTTCTCAGGCTACAACCAGATTCTGGTTCATCCTGATGACCAGGAAAAAACTGCTTTTACAACACCATGGGGAACATTCAAGCATGTTAAAATTCCATTTGGACTTAAGAATGCAGGGGCAACTTTCCAGCGAGCAATGGACATAGCTTTTGCAAAAGAAATTCATGATTTCTTGGTTATATATCTAGGTGACCTGACTGTTTTTTCCAAATCAGATCAACAACATTTAGATCATTTAAAACAAGTATTTTTAAAATGTAGGCAATGTGGAATTTCCTTAAATCCTAAAAATTCCTTGTTTGGTCTAGAAGAAGGCAAACTCTTGGGCCATATCATCTCCAAAGATGGCATTAGAATTGATCTTGCTAGAATAGAAGCCATTTTGCAGATACCCCACCCTAGAAATGTCAAAGAACTTCAAGCTTTCCTAGGAAAGATTAACTTTTTAAGAAGGTTTATATCTAACTTAGCTGAATTAATTAGATTGCTTAATGACATGTTGAAAAAGGATTCAAAGGTTAAATGGACAGTAGAAGCCAAACAAACATTTGAAGAAATTAAAATGGCTTTAACTAGAACACCTGTCCTGACAAGTCCAAAGTTTGATAGAGACATCATAATATTTTCATTTGCATCAGAACACACCATTGCTACTGTTTTACTACAAAATTATGATCAAGGATGTGAGAAACCCATAGCCTTTTTTAGTAAAGCACTTAGAGATGCACCCTTAAAGTATAAAATCATGGAAAAACAAGCTTATTCACTTGTGAAATCTATTAAAGACTTTAGAGTCTGCATTTTGTACTCCCATGTAATAGCCTATGTACCAAATGCTATTGTCAAAGATATTTTGACCCAAGATGGGATTGAAAGCAAGAGAGGTAAATGGATTGCTACTATATTGGAGCATGACATTGAAATAAAACCCACAAATCTTATAAAAGGACAGGGATTGGCCAAACTCATGATTGAAACAAATTTCCAAGCCCTTGATATTAATGAACTAGATAATGAATAGGAGATGGCAACTCCACAAATCAGCCAGGCCTTCTTAGATTCATAGTGGTATGCTGATATAATTTATGTATTATAGAACCTGCAGGCTCCTCCAGGGTTATCCAGAACAAAGAAAAGGTTTTTAAAGATGAAGGATTCAAAATTTTGTATTTTATATAATTCTCTCTTTTGGAAAAATCATGAAGGTATTCTATTAGATTGTTTAGTAAAAGAAGAAGCTAATAAGGCTCTCAAAGAATTTCATGCAGGGGACTATGGTGGACACTTTTACTGGAAATCAACTACAAACAAAATCCTTAGAGTTGGATTTTACTGGCCAACCTTGTTTTTTGATGTAAAGAAATTTGTCACTACTTTCCACAAATGTCAAATTTTTGAAGGCAAGAGGAAAGTGTTACCCTTACCCCTGAGACCAATTTCCACTGAAAAGCCCTTCCAACAATGGGGTTTGGACTTCATTGGAGAAATCCACCCTCCCTCTTCTGGCCAACATAAATGGATTCTAACTGCCATAGACTATTTCACCAAATGGATAGAAGCCATTCCTTCCAGACAAGCCAATGACACAGTCATTATAGGATTCTTAGAAACCAACATACTATCTAGATTTGGCTGTCCTGAAAAGGTCATCACTAATAATGCTGCTGCCTTCAAATCCATGAAAATAATAAGTTTTTGTAACAAATACCATATCAATTTATGCCATTCCACAGCCTATTACCCTCAAGGTAATGGTCTAGATATGTTTTCCAATAAAATCCTAATTAATATCATTAAAAAATTATTGGAAGAAAACAAGAAAAGTTGGCACAAGAAACTTACTAATGCACTATGGGCAGACAGACTTACTACCAAGAAGTCTATTGGAACTAGTCCTTATGAACTAGTCTATGGCATGGTTCCAGTAATGAAACTACTTTAGGAAGCTCAAGTGGAGCCCAATGATATTCAAAGGAGAATTAAGCAAACTATCCATTTGCAGTAGAGCAGAGAAGAAGTGTATCAAAGATCCCAAGTAGTACAAGAGAAACTTAAGAAAATTTTTGATAAGAGAACCAAGGGAGAAGATTTCTACCTTGGAGACAAATTTTTAGGATGGGATTCCAAGAGAGAGGACAAAGGAAAACATGGGAAATTTGACTTCCTATGGAAGGTACCTTTTATTATCCAGGCCTTACAAGGGAACAATACTTATTTTCTAAAGAACCTGGATGGTACAGAAACAGAAGAAGGGCAAGTTAATGGTCAGATGATGAAGCATTACTTTCACCCAACTTTTTGATGTATTCTTACTTTAACATGTATATACTATATCCTTGGTAATGTCATAGTTTGGATTGGATAGTAACTTGTTGAAGTTGAAGCCTGAAGAGAAGGCCCTAAGCTTCAAAAAGGTACTATCATAAATATAATAAAGCAACCAGGAAAAGGAGATTTCATAGAACAATCAAAGCCATTTAGAAGGTCATCTCACCTGATGTTCTTGACTTTTCACTAGGAAAAGCCATCCCGAAGTGGAGCCAGTGTTATGCTCCTATACCAATAGGTGTCATATTTCATGATTGACTTGATGAGCTCTGTAATATGTTCATACATTTTCTTGTTGCAAAGGTTTTCCATATTGTCAAAAAATAAAAAAACTTAAAAAGTATAAAGAGAGTATACACTAAAAGAAAAATCAAAGGGTAAAAAGAATAAAATGGTCAAAAAAGTGAAAGAAATGAGCCCCAAACAAAAATAGACCAGGAAAATGTGCAAGTCTAAATGCCACTACTATTTCATTTTTTGCAATAAGCAATTGTATGCAGCTTGTTAAACTTATGCCACAATTGATGAAGAGTAAAACTGTTTAAACTTGGCTTATTTATCTTTCAATTTTATGTCTTAGAAATAGAGAATAAATATCTGACCAAATAGTTTAATCTTGGCAGATAAGTAGATAGGTAGAGTAAATAAAAAGGAGCTCAATAGTGTAATATGAGCCCTTGGATGTTGTAAGTGCAGAATTAGATAGGCTTGCCATGTAGAAGAAAAAATAAGATTTATAAGGGTTTGCCAGTCTAAGTGCACCCAAATGAAGAAGAAAAAATGTCAGGCTAAAGTAGGTAGAGTAGGTAGATGGTGTTTCAGAATGATACTTGTGATGAAAAATGCTTCTAAATGTGTTGATCTTTACTTTTATCACTAGTGCAAGGCAGACATTACACTTGATGCAGTTCAAGCAAGACAAGGTTAAATAACTAACTTCCATTCACATTTTTCCCTAAAGATTTCACTAATTCCCCCTAAAAGTATTAAAGTCTTTGAAAGTCAAAGGGGCTCAGAGCATTTCTCTGACTTCTAGAGGGAACAGACCCTCGACCCAATGATCTAAAAGCCTAAGTACTCATAAATGATCCATCCATCATTCATTTCATCTCATTTCATAAAGTTTGCCTAAGTAAAAAACCTATTTTACTTAGGAAATGCATAATATCACTTGAAAACTCCTTTTCCCACTTTAGCCTAAGTTTTAATGTGAAATTTTTAACATTTTCTTAGCGCTTATTTTCATTTTGTTTCATATTAACTTTTAACAATTATTATATAAATCCCGAAAGATATTAACCCATTCCTCGTATTAATTAACTATGTAAAAACCCCGAAATTTTATATATATATCCCGCCCCACTGGTATATAACCATTAAATAGTTAATAGGGATTAATAAATTTATTTGAAGTTTATTAATAACCTACCCCGCCACACCATATGGGATTAATTAACCATTTGGGTTAATTAATAACCAACCCCCTCACCAATAGAAACAACCCTGATAAGATTAAAACGTGGATAAATACATCGGGCCCGCCATACATAACTTCCTGCCATCTCCAGAGCTCATTAGCCGTCCAATCTCTGCCTTTTCATCTGAAGGTTGACGATCATATCGCAACCCCCTTGGTGACCTTGCTTTAACTCACGATCACCAGGCGGTTTTCCGCCATACCCTTGCCATGCGTCGCGTTGCCAGAATGCTCGCTCACCCCCGACCCAAAACTGCCTTGACTCCAAAAGCGGTGCAATGAAAACCGCTTACCACCCTCCATGTCATGACAAAACGTCACATCCCGATAACATCATCCACCCAATAAATGCCAAAAAGTCCCACCAACTTGAATTTCATTAAATAAAATGATGAAATGTCATTTTCGCTGTAGTCTTTTGTGTCCAAGCTCCCATGAAAAATAACGACTAAATCCACTGTACCAGCTTGTCAACTACCACCTGGCCAGAAATACTACAGCAACGAGCTCTGCAGCCTACCAACAAACCTACCATTGTATGGTTTTCCTCTTTAACACAGGTATTTATCCATCTTTCCCAGCAACCACGCAATTTCAGTTTTCCACTGAGAATTCCACTAGAGAAAACCGAATTCAACTTAAAAATAGTCCGTCACTGCCATAAAAAAATACCAAAACTATTGTTTAGTCCATTTTTTCCACAGAAAGCCCAAATTCCAGTTTTAATACACAAGTACCAAATATGGAAGCCCCCATAGCCCTGAATTTTGCGCCCACGAATGCCCCTCATAAAGACTTAGATTATTTACCCCTGGCCAACAAAGATTTCCAAATAAAAGATTTACCTGGTGACAGGAACCATCTTCGGGCCTTCTGCCAAGTCAGGGATAGCTATCTAAACAACTTTGATACTTTTGGATTGTGGGAATCTAACCTTACCATGTATTTCCTCCCCTCAGTCCATGTTTTCCCAAACATCATTCATCAATGTTGTGCTAACTATGACCCTATCCACAGAGCAGTTATGTCCCCATACCAAACTGTTTTTTTCCCATTACTACTAAATCCATCAATGAAATGATACAGTTCCACTCCACTCAACCCCTTGCTCCTCTTTCCATGAGGTATCTCCTTGAAAAAGCATCTCAATTATCCAAATCAGAGATAAGTGTATTATTCAAACCTTCATGCTACCTAAGCACCAGCCTAAAGATCCACCCCCTTATCTGCATACCTTTTTCACTGAAACTGGTAGACTCATTGTTGACATGATATCCCTAATCCTAGGATTTAATTGCAGTGAATATGTTGATGAGATCACCTTAGTTTTACTATCAGTTTTTACTCCAGGACAGCCTCCTGCTGTCAGGTATGTCTATGCCACGTTTATTGCCAACAAAATTCATAGTCAATTCCTGAATTTGGATAGGGAAGGAGTTTTCAAATATACATCTTTTATATACCATATTTTGTTATATCATCAGCCAAACATCTTTCCTCTCCCCATCAAGAAGTTGAACTCAAAGGGAAATCGAAGGTCTGTGATCTCTTGGAGCTCAGTCTTCCATAGTACCTATGAATCCCCTTATACCTATAATGAATTCTTTGACTTATTTGTACATCCAGCATCCACTCCGTTGATAGGATCTCCCCCTCCTAGGATCACTGGTGACATGAAGAAGAGTGTGCAACTCTCTAAACAGTATAGGATAGGTGACTGGTACCTATACCAAAATCACACAGAAATCAGAATGTATGGGTGTGAAATTTTCCCTTTCAAGTTGCCTAAATATGTGCCTATGAGATTATTTGCACTAAGGTATTTCAGAAAAATCACAAAGGCAAATTTAGACCATTTTTGTAATACAAAAAAGGAAGCTTAGTTAAGGATTACGAACCAGCTAGGCCCTTTTGTCATCAACTCTAGAGATGTATAGCAAGAATCTAAAAAGATTTTAGAAGACCATATTAGATTAAAGAAGAGTTTTTGGTGGGTGCCATCTGACCCTAATAGTTTTATATGTGATATAAGAACAAATAACATGCTATCAGTTTATATACGCCATAGGATCCCAGAAATTGAATAGTTTGCAAATCAGGATGAATGGGTAGAAGGGACTCTAATAGAAGAGATTAGTGAGCAGGAAAAGATGGAAACTGCTATGAAATATTTTGAAAAAGCCCTCGACGTGGACTCTTTCAGACAGGTATCATTCAAGGTGCCTCAACAATCAGGAATTGGTACATCCTCTGCTGGAACTTCTCAATAGCCTGCACAGGAAACTAGCATACCTATCACATGAACTTCCAAAGGCAAAGAAGTAGAGACCATAGAGCAGCCTACAATGACAAATTAGCCTGGGATAGAACAGAATCAGGCACAAATTCCTCCATCCCAAACTAAAGCAACAGAAATTCCAACATTGCAAACTCCTCTAAATGAGGAAAGAAACAAGAAGAGAGACAGAGAAACCGCCACACTTATTGGTGGACCCACAAGACAGCCAGGCTCAAAGAGGCAAAGATTGAATCCTCTGTCAGAAGAGGAAATTATTGAAGAAACTACATACAATCAGAGAATAGAAAGGGTAGTCAGCCAACAGACTTCCCTAGTGGTAGAAACATCAACTAGCTCACAAAGGCAAGAGCTAGAAAGACAACATAGTGCGGAAGTGTCTTCCACCAGACCACAAAGCAAAGAGGCCTCAGATATCAAGAAGACTTTCATAGAAATAAAGGCCAAAAATGATCAAGACTGCAAATTTACAATGAGTATCTTAAAATGGCCCCCATAAATCAGCAGAGATTAATGTCAGCTTATGACATTAAAGAGGGAAAAATGACAATGAGTTACTTTAAGCCAAAGGTGCAACAACCCAAATCAGCAGTAGATTACATCAAGACAAATTTGGCGATCTTAGCCAAGGATATTCATCCTATGGACCAGATTGAACTTCACAAAAAAACTAGAGAAATGGTCTATTCCACACTGGTTGACAAAGCAATGATGGTCCACAAGCTACAAAATTCCTTAGACAATACAACCGCTCAGCTACACTTGGAGAAATCCTCCTCCTTGGACAAGGACAATAGGATAAAGTCTTTCGAAGAAATCATCATTGGGTTGGGAAATGATCCCAAAGATGTGAAAGGTGTTGAAGCACTGATCAAAAAGAAAGAAGAAGACATTGCTGCCCTGACAAATCAGCTGAAGCTACCTCCTTCTAGGTACCCACAAACTATTGAGGTTATCAAACAGAAGTTTGATGAAAAGATGATATATCTCCTCTTGAAACTTAATGAAAGGTTAAGCGATACAGAACAGACATTGGAAAAAACACTAAAGGAGAAGCAGGGAGAGTCGACCTCTTAGCCTCCTGAGGTAATCCCCATAGTCTCAACAGCAGTACCCTCAACACTTGGAACAAAATTGGGTCCAAACGTACCAACAGTCCCAGCAGAGGTAATTACAGGTACATCAACAGCAGGAATAGCACCAGGCAGCAGTACAAATTTGAGCACAAAAGAATTGACAAAGGAAATGGAAGAAATGAGGCTACAAGTGTCAGAATTGAAACAAGAAAAAGAAAAGTTGGCTAAAATGGAAACAAATTATAATATCTCAAAGATGAACTATGTTGAGAAAATAAGGGAAATTAAAGCCTTAGAAAATAAAGTAAAGACACTAGAACAAGAGCTCACTTTTGACAAGCCCTTAGAAGAGATCAAGAAAATCCTTTGGGCCAACATCATTCAATCCATAAATGATGTTTGGCTATCCATCACAGTGATATATGAGCAGATTGACTTAGTGAAAGTAGTGCATGGAGAAATTCAAAAGACAAGAGCTCTGTTGGGACAAATGTTTGAACAAGCCAACCGGCTTATACAGTTTGTGAATAACAAAAATAAAGAACAGCTGGAAGTACTTGGCATCCCAGACAGAATAGACACTATTCTAGAAATCGAAAGGGTACTAACTGAGAGAACTCTAATGCAAATTTAGAGAGGAGGTGCCAAGATATGCAGGTGGAAATCAATTCTTTTACAGAAAAATTCACAGTTTTGTAGAATAAAGGGCTGCCAAGTCCTTTGGTCATCAATGAAATATTAATGAAGCATATTTATTATGTAGATAAATTGAATAAGTATGCTAGAGATCAAGGTAGCTCATCAACAAGGGCTTCAGGAGTAAAAGCACTCCTCACGGGCTAAGTTCTCTATGATAGTTTAGAAAACTTATTTTATATTAACATGAGCTAAAACACTTGATCCAACAACAACCTAACTTTTTTAGATACACAAAAACTGATGAAACTCTAAGGAAGCTTCAGAAACACAAATTGCCAGAGAAAAAATGGTGGGAAGATATGTTAGAAATTTTTTAAATTTACTCCTAGTAAAATGTAAATTTTGAGCTTTTACCATAGTAGGATGAAAAAAGTTGGAAAGGGGTCAAACATGTTGAAGTGTATCAGAACAGGTAAAGAGTATCAGTCAAAACAGGGGATCTAGCACAGAGTTACTAGAGAAGACAGCAACAAGACAAATAATACGGCCTGCCTCTAGCACACCCAGCAAGGAAAGGAACAAGACAACATCAGTTTCCCTTCCTCCTATTTTCGAGACTAGTTGTCTCTATTTTATTGTAAAATAGGATTAGTCATAACTAGAATATATCTCACTCTGTTATGAGATATTTTGTGTAAGATATTTTGTATAAATACCGCTTCAACTGGAGTATTGATGGTAGATTCATATACATTGGTGTAATATTGTTTTTTTGGAATAAAGTGCTGTTTGGATCAAATTTTCATATGGCTTGCTGGATAAAGAATTGAGACAAAGGACTTTCTACATATTTCTTGACTCAAACACCGGATTAATAAGTCATCTATACCTTCTATTTTAAAGTTTTCCTTGTTTCTTATATCATCTATGTTCATATCTGAATGATAAACAAAAATGTGTAATTCGAAATATGCTTGATTGCACTCTGTTTTCAAAAGTTATCATTTTTTATGTTTTCATCTGAAGTAAAATAAACAGTGAAACCTTGACTACTCTTGTTTTCTATTTCTTTCACTTTGACTATTACTTAAAGAATACTTAATTCCTCTTTAGTAGTAATCAATTCAATTCTCTTTCCAAATAGGTTGAAAAATTCTTAACTTCTTTTCACCCATTTGAAACCATTCCATTTACTATAAGTCTTAGTTTATTCTCTGTTTGACTATCTTGCTTTGTAAAACCATCTTTTGTTAAGAAACCAAGTTTAGTTAAGCCATCTTCCTTGACTCCATTAGCCCAATGGCCTAATCTATCGAGTCCTACCGCTCTGCTATTGAATCTCACCACCCAAACTCAAAAAAACTCTTAGACTTCATAACTAGCCTAATATATTTAAAAAACAAAGCTAAAACTTAAAGAAAAAGCCCTCTTTGGATGCAGATTGGCTAGAATATGTATCTAAAAGATTGGTTTGTGGTTACCTCGACCTCCTTTCCCCTTCTTACAACTCATGGGAAAACCTGAGTGATAACATGCACAATGCTGGGGAAAAACCCCTATGAAGGGGGAAAACCTAGTCAACTCTTTCTCTAGTAGATTAGAACAATTTAAGGAAAACTTGACCTTTTGAACAAAGACCCGTTCCATCAACCAAGTCAACCCTTACTAAGTTCTTGATCCTTCGTACAACTTCTGTTTTTGTTTTGTGCAACTATCACTCTCTAGGATCCTCGACCCTCTGTAGTTAACTTTAGAAATCAGGTTCTCCATGATCTTCATTTCTTGGATTTGACTCCTCTCTATAGAACTTAGCATGGCTCCTTCCTGCTTTAGAAAAATTGTAGATTGAATGTTCTCATTTCATATTGTATATCCAAATTCTTTATCACATTATAGATCTGAATGCTTTGTTGTATTACAAATTTGGAACCTCTATTGTATTGCAAGTCTAAACCCTATATTGTATTGCAGGTTTGTGCTTTTTGTCTCTTAAAAATGGCCTAGCTTCATTTCATATTTATGCTAGTTTATCACTATACTTTGGGCTGACATGAACAAATGTCTTGAGGCTAACTTGTACACTTATTTTAAGGCTGATTTTGAATGACATGTGGCAATATTTTGTAGAAGAAAAGGGATTAATTTGTTGTGGAGTTCCCTTTCACACAAAAACAATTGATGACTTTTGATTTTGACTGAATAAAATAACCTAAAGCACACAATAGGTGTAATGACCTAATGACCATTGACGAAATCATCAAATTTGTGCTTTAATAAGTCAATCCCTTTAAATAAACAATGATTTTCTTTTCTTTTTTGACAAATCATGACTCAAATACAAATATGAATACTAACATTAGTTATATTCTTGAACACTTGTTCTTAGATGACCTGATTCCTCTCTCTATATCTTGAATATTTAGAGAACTTCTCCTCATAATCATTGAAACAAGGGCTTACAAAATATGCCCAGACAATCAAATACTTGAAATGGGAACCGTTGGAAAACAAATTACCTAGTGATTTCTTTTCTTCTCTTGCTTGGGCTTGTCCTAACCTAGGCTCTGATACCATGTTAATTTTAGTTTTTCCACTTTTACTTCATTTTACACGTGTTCCCATCTCATGTATTGCATACCACCCTTCTAAACCATTTACCACATACTACCCCCTTGCAATACCGTTGACATACCACTTACCATATGGATTTGAATTTATAAATGTCAAGCATGAATCTCTACGAGGTATGCAAGAAATTTTAAAAATTATAAAGTTTGTATAGAGGGAAATAATAGAGAGGTAATTTTTATTTTTACTAGATTGAGAGTATAGGATAAATCTTGAGGAAAGAGGAGGCTGAGTAAAATGAGGTAAAAATTTGAGGATACATGTTCCATAAATACACTTCAATACAAAACATGGAGTTTCCAATGTTAGAAATAAATGTTTCCTCCATGTGGAATAATTTTACAGAGGTAAAAATGAAATTCTACAGAGAAAATGAACGTTTTTAGCTATGGATTTAAGAAGGAAAATAATTATAAAATTGAAAAATTCCTATGAAGAGAAAATTTTGACAATTTCTTATCCAAAGTTTTTGCAGAAATGAAAAAGGGAGTTGAAAACATATTTTCAAAATTTTCCAAACATGGTTGGAGACATTCTTTTCAAAACCATGGGAAGACAAATAGTAGATGGTTTTCACATAAAAAAGGATAATTATAAAAAAGGAGAATTACTTATGAATTTTCATTTATTTATAAGTATAACCAAAGTGGGAAAAACTAAACATGAAAACAATGAATGGTTTGGGTAATTTTTTTTAATATCATTTATCAAATTCATAAAAAATTAAATTTGACAATGGAGAAGTATTACAAGACATGGTTTTCAAAACAATAGATGGTTTTACAAGAGAGAAATTATTTAAGGAAATATTTTAGGATTTGATTTATGAAATTCATGAAGACGAACAATTTTATAGGTCAAAACAAGACATGGTTTTTCAAAACCACATGCAAGAAATCAATGATTTCCAAATCATTTCCAAATTTCTCGACAATATTTAAGCACTTGAAGGATAATTAAGATAAACTGAATCACCAAATTATTTTATCAAATGAAAGGGGACTAATCAATTCTATAAAAAGGATCAGTCAACCATATTATTGTAGATTACAACCAGATGTATGGATAGCTAACAAATTCTTAATCAACAAGTTTAGTAGTTCCATATTTGAGGGAACAAAATCAAGGATCAAGAAATCATTTCCAAATTTACATGGAAAAATCTTAAACAACTTTAGTTTTCTTAGCAGAAGAATAAAAAACTAAAGGATCACTTCCAGATTAAAAGGCAGAAGACTTTATGTCATTTCTATATTTTCGGCAGCATATCATATTTTTAGTTTATTTTATAGGATTTGTTTCCTATAGACTAGTGACAGTTTGAGGAAGTTTTTTTTTTTTTTTTTTTTTTTTTTGATATATTGTTTCATTTTCATTGTAAAAGGGTTGGATTTTGATGCTAAGGCACTACCATTTTTGTAAATACTTTTAATGTAGGAATTTTAATTAAAGCATTCTGACTTTAGTTTCATGATCAAAATTATTTCTCATGTATGTCTTTCCTTGTAATTTCATATGTTTTCTCATATTTGCAAGGTAACTGTTGGCTTAGGAGGTCCTGACCCAGGTTCAGAGTTAGTTGCAAAAAACAAATCCCTACACTAATAGCCCTTTCGACATTAATCCGCGATGCGCGGACTGAAGTCTCACCCAAAGAAGTATGGGGGGATGTTGGAACCATGTTTCCTCACCCAAAGATCAATAGGATGCCTTTTTGTGATATAGATCTACCTTCACGCAAATATGTAAGCCCTTATGGCTTATCATTGTAACTTACCTCAATCGGCCTCTAGACCTCCACGAGGATCTACGACTAGGTTTTGCGGACCCTGAACAAGAAAATTATCTACTTGCATGCACCATTGATTCTCCTTAGATTATTATTTACTCATATCTACCTAAGTGTTCAATAAATTTTAACATAAAGTGTTATGATCTTCATGTAATCACTTAACATTAATTATGTTCAGATAATAAGATGGATCAAGAAAATTCACGCATCAATACATCATTATTTCATAAAAAGACTATTCATCACAAGATATATCACATTCATACATGACAAAAGGAAAGAGATAAAGCACAAGAATTTTTGTAAACGTATTTCTTATTGATCTTCAGTGAAGGCTTACAGATGCAAAACTTCCCTGCACACTCAGCTGCAAGGGTCCGTGCACTCAGCTGCAGACACAACTCTAGGCTTTCATGCACTCAGCTGCAGAGCCTTTTCCTTCTCTAACACTCCTATCTGAATCTTCCTTCTATCATCCCATTACATTCACCATTATCGATTATTCCTTAGACTTTCTAAGACACTACTATTTATACAATCCCATGGTCTGCGGACCATGTGTAGATCTTTAAAAACCGACCCAAGTTTACATAAATGAGGGTAAAAAATCTTTTTGACTCTTAAATATCTATGCACTCTGCCACCACAATTTGCAGAGACTTTACATCCTTTTATGTCAAAGCTTGGGCTTTTGCTCTAAAAATGACCCAACAGACCCATCCCAACAGGCTCCCAACACAAAGTTAGTGACTCACCCTCGAGTCACTCGGCTCGCATGGTGATCTTACTGTGAAGATCCCTGAGCTCTAACTGTACAACTACTACTTCAACCGTGCTCTGCGTGGCAACCTTCTTTACCTGCTCAACTAGCTGCTTTGTGGCTGGTCCTTCACTGGATCACTTGATCTTCTATTGTGTAAGCTGCAAGTTCATGAATTTTTTGCGTACGTTGGCCGATACTAGGTAGGATTCGTCCAACCATGGACCCAACCTGGCCTTAAGGACTGCTTCCTTTTTCTGCACTGCTTCCACTTGTGCAAGAAGTAGCTTTGACTCCTGTAACTTGGCGAGGTGTTGTGCCATAGCAATGGAGTGCTTAGTCGCCCTCACTTCGTCGTACTGCTATTGGAGCTCATGAATATCTATATTCAATCACTGTAGGTTGTGGTCTTCTTGTAGAGTTGTTACCATTTTCATGGCTTGTTCAAACAATGTTGTGCATTCCATGACTATGACATCCACCGTAGCCATCCCTTCCATGATGGTAACTCCACAATGTTCCATGACTTCAGTCGGAGTGGAAGGCTATGACTTGAGTTCCAGCTCCATGATTTTCATGTTGAGTTTAAAGTGAACTCTGGCAAACTCTACCTTAGCATCGTAGATGCCTGCAGTGAGTTCCCGGGCCTTAGACTCTAGTTGCACTTCCTTAGGGATGTGCAACTCTGACACTGTTCGACACGCCTCTACAACTATTTCCACCAACTGGACGTTCTACTCCTCGATTGTATCTCTTTGTTTTAGGGCCTCCATCTTCTTAGAAAACATTTGTTCATTTTTCACCTTGTAGTTGCTGATTAAACTGAGAGAGCATTACTCCCACTCTCTCAATTCTGTTGTCACACTTGTCTGTAGCTCGTGAAGATATTCGTTGGGGAGCACTGCAATGTTGAGGCCAATTTTCTTTAGATTACTAATGATGATCTTATCATCGGCTGATTCTGCACTTAGGGATCCTTTTGGCAATGCGACTATCTTGAGATCCACTTTCCTGACCAACTTTGTAGCCTAACGTGTCCCTAGTGTTAGACTTGTCTCTATAGCGCCCACCTGAACTGTGCCCACTTTTATTCTACTAGTCTATATTTGTAGTTTGTGTAGATCCTTCTAAATAGTACCTAATGACTACATGTGTTGTTGCTCGAATTGTTGCAATAGTTCAGTTGTGGTGTCGTGCACTTTGTCCCTGATCTCATCGAGATTGCCCTCCGTCAGCATAATGAGATCCAGTGGTGGCTTAGTTACCTTTGACTTCTTTCAGGGCTTCTCCTTTAGTTGTTCTCTATACCTCTTTACTTGGAATGGAGTGATCTACCCTTCATCACCACCACCACACTGCGCTGACTATTCTTCCTCCTCGGTCTGGGGCGAAGGAGATTTACTGCTCTGCTCAAAGTCACGTTGTTCCTGTTCGGTCTGCTACTTTGCAACGCACTCCTTTTCCAACCAGGCCTTCTCCTTGGCCTCCTTCCTTCTCTACGCAACCAACTTCTACACTACTTGTTTCGCTACCTCCTCCCTCTTTTTATCCGCTGAATGCCCCACGCCTTTGCTGGTACCCATGGCCTGGTCGAATGTAGAGTGAAAATTTGTTGGCTAGCACTTGATGACTTCCTGAATCGCAT
Organism: Pinus taeda; assembly: GCA_000404065.3. Taxonomy (NCBI): domain Eukaryota; kingdom Viridiplantae; phylum Streptophyta; class Pinopsida; order Pinales; family Pinaceae; genus Pinus; species Pinus taeda. Next base: position 3,436 of record APFE030232478.1, on the reverse strand, counting down.
CATTCATGGAAAGATATGGCATATCGAACCACTTCTACTACGGATCCTTCTGTGCCCTAATATAGATGCGGTGGAAACTTTCCTTGAACTATGCGTACTATGATAACTTCTCATAGACAGTTAGTGATAACCATGGCCGCTGGTTGATGTCCATGCAAATTCTTGCTTCCATCAAAACCGAGAAGATTTTTTTTTTGTGGCCCATGCAGGTTCCTTCATGGCCCAAAGGGAGGCAAACTGTGCAGCCTCCAAAAAACCTGCCTCCAATGGGGAGAATTGACTATGCTTCAGCAACTCCCAAGCAACAAGCACAATAGAGAGCAACAACCATGCATAGTGGAATGTCTTTCTCTCATCTTGAGCCTCACAACAATTCATAAGGAACTCGATACATAGATAGTGTGAGTAGTTAAACTACACGCCCTCCGCCCATTATGCAGCTAATGAGATCATGGGCGTTGGAACCTCATCAATGCGGCACATCCTCATGACCTTACTAGCTAGTATTTGCGTGGAAATTTTCACCATGGGGTCGATGATGGATGTTATGGAGTAACCACATGGCTTCTTGATAAGCTCAAATTTCTTGTTCATATTTTTTTCTATGTTGCGCTCGTTTGTCTTTCTGCCAAATGCCTTGGACGGTTTCAAGCCTTCATGCGGCAGGAGCATGATTCCGTGGACAAGCATGTCTATGATGGAGATAGGTGCACCAAGCCATAAACACCCATTATGCACTAGAGTCAACAGTTGCCTTATACAAGTGGTATTGATATTGAAGTGGTGGTAGTGGGGCATCCACAACAGCTTCAACAACCCTGATTTATTTACTCCTCGGATCCACTTAAATGGCTCCAATGTAGTGACACCAGAGTATTTTTAATACACCTGTTTCATGTAATTCTCCATCATGAGGTGGGGGAACCTCTCATGGTTAGCCAAATCCCAATACTCCATCTTCAAAAGGGTAACCCGCGCTAGGCGTGGACCTTCAAAGGTGATATTTTCTGGCAACAAGGGCATATGAATGACGAATTTCTCCATGTTTGGGTCCTTGTTCACCTTCACCTTTCCTTTAAGCGAAGGGATCTACTACAAAAACTTGGAAATGGGCTCCGCGCTCTCTTTGGCCTCCAAATCTATAACCTTCTCAGGTTTCTTGTACTTCTTCTCTGTGTAGGTTTTAACCCCATACATAAATTACCTGCATACGAATTCTAAAACATAGAAAATAAACAATGTGAGATCATAACACATAAAACACATATACATAAATACTTTCCCCTAGATCCCAAAACCAAGACTACCAGCTTGATTTCTCATTATGTTCCTTTCAGTGTTATAATAGATATTATTGCATGCCGAAGCATCCAATACCATGGACCGAAAACCATCACATCCAATACCATGGATCGAAAAACCATTGCGTCCAATACCATGGACCGAAAACCCATCACATCCAAAAAACATGTGTGAAAGTCATGCACAAAACCATAGGTGGGTCCGCCCAACCTAACATAGTGGGGTTACGAGTACCCTCAAACCCCTTGTTAACTACGTGGAAAGAATATAACACAACCCAACATTCTCCCACTTGTTGTTTTCTTTCCACAGGGGGCCATAGGAGAGCTTAGTCATTTTTTCAGCCCTGAAATGCCCATTGATTCTCTACACTGGGAGAACTTCTCAGAGCTCACAAATTTTGTCAATGTATCTGCAGTATTCTTCAAAGTGTCCACCTTTGCTAGCAACACCTTTTTGTCTTCTATCATATCCCTCACAAAGTGATACTGAACATCAATGTGATTTGTCTTTGAATGATATGGAGGGTTCTTTGTCAGGAAAATTGCACTTTGGCTGTCACAGTCTATCCTTATAGCTTCCTGTACTAATCCCATACTTGAACACAATCTCTGCAACCATATTTCTTCCTTGCTTGCATGAGTGGTTTCCATGTATTCTGCCTCTATATTTGATAGTGTCACTACAGATTATTTCTTACTCATCCAACTGGCTGCACCTCCAAATAGGTTAAATACATACCCACTTTTAGATATTCTATGTTCCAGATCTCCAGCCCAATCTGCATCAACAAAGCCACAAATATCCAACACTCTATCCAATCCTGGTCTTCCTTGGTAGCACAAACCATAATCACTAGTGCCACTCAAATACCTGAAAACCCGCTTCACTACTGTCCAATGCTCCTTTCCTGGTTTTGGCATGAACCTGCGCAATACTCCCACTACATGTGCAATGTCTGGTCTAGTATAGACCATTACATACATCAAGCTACCGACTTCACTTTGATATGGAACATGGGACATATCCTCTTCCTCTTCTTGTGTCTTGGGACACTGTTCAACAGATAACTTTACACCTACAGGAATAGGAACCTTCACCGGTTTACTATCCTGCATATTAAACCTCTACAATATTGTCTTGACATACCTCCTCTGGTTTAACCAGAGCTTCCTCTTTTCCTGATCTCTTTTAATTTCCATGCAAAAAATATAGTTTGCAGCGCCAATATCTTTAATGTCAAATTTAGAGGACAATTGGGTCTTCAAATCCTGGATAATTTCTTTGTCATTTCAAACCAGCAACATATCATCGACATACAAGACTAGATAAATAACACTATCACCAATTAATTTGAAATACACATAATGATCTACTTTTCCTCTGGTGAAGCCAAGTCCCCATAAAAATGTATCAAATTTTTGATACCACATCCTTCGTGACTGTTTTAACCCATACAGAGACTTCTTTAACTTACATACCAGTTCTTTCTTACCCTTCGCTGCAAAGCCTTCAGGTTGCTTCATGTAGATTTCCTCTTCCAGATCCTTGTGAAGAAATGTTTTCTTCACATCCATTTGTTCTACCTCAAAATTGAAAGCAACATCGATAGATAAAAGTAATCTAATAGAAGTTACCTTAGCAATAGGAGAAAAAATATCACCAAAATCAATTCCCGGCACCTGGGAATAGCCTTTTGCTACCGATCGAGCTTTGTATTTCTCCACTTTTCCTTCTGTATTTGTCTTCTTTTTGAACACCCATTTGCTGCCAACGGGTTTCCTTCTAGCCAGCAACTCGACCAGATCCCAAGCCTCATTTTTGTGCAAAGATGTCATTTCATCAACCATGGCCTCTTTCCAAATTTTTCCATCCTCTGAATCCATTACTTCCTTCACAGTTTTGGGATCATCATTAGTAACAGACAAAGAAAAATTTGAACGGAAAGCAGATGGCTACCTTCTTTCTCAAACTAATCTTCTCACAGCCAGAGTTTGTGGCTCTTCATCTTCTGATTCCTCCTTTGCTGTAGAGTTTGATTCTTCCTCCTTTAGCTCAAACTCTATCTTCTCAAGTTCCTTTCGTTGGACTTCATGTTTAATAAAATCTTTCACCTCTCTGAACACCACATCTC